>CAEFZX010025331.1:0-133478 GCA_903066825.1 Alfaro cultratus
AGGTTGGTCATTTTCACTTTCTGTCACTTCCTCCCCATTAGTGCAGATTTTTCAGAGAAAGGTCCCCTCCATCCCTTCCTCCCTCCCTGTCCATCTCCTGTGGTGAAAGTACAGGTATCCTTTTCCCCTAGAGATGAATACATTATTAATAACTCTCCCTAATCCTCACAGTTCAATTGTGTACTGTTGTCTATGTATTTACATGGATCCCTTTACAGCTCTTGCATGCTTTCCATTGCCACTCCTCCAAAGTGTGTTTCAATTAGTCTTGCCAAAACATATAAAGGAGTCCCCGAGCAGTTAGCTTAAGTCATTATTAGCCCTCTGTTGTATTAGCATTCTTCCTCGCCTGCCCCGCCCGCCTGTGTCTTTCCTGTTAACTGTATCCACCAACAACTACAGCAGCTTTCACTGTTAGACTTTCCATTGGCCTGTGTAGGGCCATCAGAGGTGTGTGATGGATTACTTGGGTATTCAGGTGGCAACCGGATTTGTCAGGTATTTAGGCAGCAACACCCCGGCTCTCCCACTGAGGGACATGGGTGTTGGAGCTGACAAAGCCTTTCTCTGGGGATTACGTCTGTTTTACCAGCGTGGGTAGCTTCCACCTGGAGACTGAAGGATGTCGTGGTCACATTATGGACTAATGAAAAGAGAAAAACATCTTCCAGTCTTTCTGTGACTCACGGGTGTAGTGATACATTTAGCTCACGATGTTTTGTTCTTAAGAATGAGACAAGGTTCCAGGAATATCTTTGGAAATAGTACAAATGACAATTTATTTGTGTATACAATTAAAAGCTTCACAAACTGTTTTAAAGAATCTCTAATCAGTGTACAAAAGCTTATTTTAGATTTAACTTGTCCGTATATGTTGGTTCCTGTACCCAAAAATCATAGAAAATTGCCTCTTTAATAAATAGGATAGTGATTTTATCTACTCAAAATATGTTTTATAGATTTTCTGTCTAACCTAGGATGTTGATTTATTTACGCAAATCAAAGCAGCATGTCGCCCCCGAAATTTTAGCTATTGAATTAAATGTAGTTCACATTGGAAAACCGTTGAAATACATTTTTTAACTCTCATAGCTAAAAATGTTAACTTTAGCATTGGCAGCTAACTTTTAGCAAGTATTGCTACTCTTATAGTTGTTACAACCTGGCACTAATGTAGATGTGAATCCTTTACAACTTTATTTCTTTTTCTGAATTTCTGCTCATTAAACACTATTTAAAACTGTTGCAAGTTTTTAGACTCAAAGTTAGACTTTTTATTTTTCAAATAATACGGTCTTGCCACAATAGTATTTATATGTAATTTATTGTAACCAAGATATTTACAGTCAGCATAAAGTTATCCAGTTAAGGCTTGCCTGACACAATTACTGTAGATTTGAACTAGAGACAATTAAGTACAATCCAAATTCATTTTAAAAACTGAAAAACAGGCATTAAGTGCTGACATGACGTTGTGAAGCAGATGCTAATGTTACCATGATTAGCAGCTAATAGTTAGGCAGCCACAATATTTTCACAGTGATCAGAAGTTGTTTTGACTCTTAGCAAGAGTCAGAACAATTTATACAAGTGGTGGCTTTTATAACGCAAAGATTTGACACTAATATGATATATTTTCAGGAAATTATGTTGCACCAACTCTATACATCTATATATTGGAGAACAGGGGAAACCTTGCATTGAAAATGCTTTCCTTTTATGTTGCGAAAATAATTTAAATTCAAAACAATGTTATTGAATAATCTGTATTCAGTGTAGAATCCAACAGTTCAAGTTTTACAAGTCAAAGTATTTTAGATGTTAAAATATACACAATAAAAAAGCTAAAATACATTTTTTGTTCATACATGATGCTCGAAAGCACCTGTCTGTGTCACTGTTTGTCTTCCTCCTCACTTTGTATCTTTCATTTCATCAGCCCACATCAACAAATCACTTGACCCGAAAACAGGTTAGTACAAAGGTTGGTCATTTTCACTTTCTGTCACTTCCTCCCCATTAGTGCAGATTTTTCAGAGAAAGGTCCCCTCCATCCCTTCCTCCCTCCCTGTCCATCTCCTGTGGTGAAAGTACAGGTATCCTTTTCCCCTAGAGATGAATACATTATTAATAACTCTCCCTAATCCTCACAGTTCAATTGTGTACTGTTGTCTATGTATTTACATGGATCCCTTTACAGCTCTTGCATGCTTTCCATTGCCACTCCTCCAAAGTGTGTTTCAATTAGTCTTGCCAAAACATATAAAGGAGTCCCCGAGCAGTTAGCTTAAGTCATTATTAGCCCTCTGTTGTATTAGCATTCTTCCTCGCCTGCCCCGCCCGCCTGTGTCTTTCCTGTTAACTGTATCCACCAACAACTACAGCAGCTTTCACTGTTAGACTTTCCATTGGCCTGTGTAGGGCCATCAGAGGTGTGTGATGGATTACTTGGGTATTCAGGTGGCAACCGGATTTGTCAGGTATTTAGGCAGCAACACCCCGGCTCTCCCACTGAGGGACATGGGTGTTGGAGCTGACAAAGCCTTTCTCTGGGGATTACGTCTGTTTTACCAGCGTGGGTAGCTTCCACCTGGAGACTGAAGGATGTCGTGGTCACATTATGGACTAATGAAAAGAGAAAAACATCTTCCAGTCTTTTGGGGATTTATTTACTAGTGTAAGTGTAAAGATAAATCTAGCTTATGATATTCTGTTCATGAGAATGAGGCAAGATCTCAGCAATGTTTTGAGGAAAAATTAAAATCTCCATGTTTATCTTAAAAAATAAGGTCTTCACAAATCATAAGCTCTAATCAGTGTACAAACATATTAATTTTTATATGCTTTTATGACTAAGTTGGTCCTTATACCCAAAAAACAAAACATAAAAAATGCCCCTTTTGACAAATTTGTTAATGGTTTTATGAAGTGGCTACTAGTTTGCCATTTTACTCTAACTTTAGTCATAACACAACAGAGCTAGTCAATAACGACGTCATTGTTTCAAAATCTTTATTTCTGGACCATCTAAGAATATCTTCCCAAATCATTTAACCTAATTGACAAGAAATATCAGACTTTGTGCTAAAATATGTTGTTACACCCCTAATTCATGATGTAACAAACTGAACTCTGCATTAAAATTTATACCATTTACTGTATTCAAGACGGAGGTGATTCTCAGGAATTTTTCCTTCCTTGGCTTCCATTTGCACATCTCTGCCTCACAAACAGCTGACCTGTAGAATATTTAAGAATGAGCTGCCAGAGTGCTGACAAGGGGATGATCAGCCATCATGGCTGCCTAGAGACGCTGCTGCCAGGAAGACTCGCAGCCTGCTGACTCTTTGCCAGTTTGTGCCAGGTATTGATTGACTGGACAGGTTCTGCTATCCTTGGGCACTTTGTCAGGGCAGTTAAATTTATAGGTATCCAGCAAGCAGGCAGGCAGAGTGGAGACAGGGCTTATTTTGTGGTTTTGATAGAGTCCCGGAGCCCATCTCTCCGAGCCGCTCTCGACAGGAGAGAGGCTTCGGGGGAATCGATAACAATTACCTGCCCTCTAGTCATTTTGTTCCACAGCACCTCTCCAAACTTAACCGCTCACCATGAATTATTCACAACATTAAGTGTTCAATATACACAAGCCCCCATTGACTGACTGCTAGTACTCTTAAGTCTATGGAATCGCGAAAGAACAACTGCTGCTTTGAGCTAAATGGATTCATGGTTTTATATTTGGCCTACATTTGTCTGCTTGTTCTGAGAATTAAAATGAAAAAAAGAAACATTACTGTAAAGAGACACACGTGGCTTCCAATATGAACTCTAAAAAGCTCAACGAAAGTGCCTCAACTGGAAGTCCTTCAGTCAATTATTAAAGAAATTTGAACAAAAATGTCAGATTTTTCCCCTTACTCATACTTTTTTATTGTCTTGAAATCAGCAATTTCTGATCTCCGACTTTAGCTAAGCCTTCACTTGCTGAAGAACTATAATAAAAGAAGAAATAAGAACAGTAATCACAATATTTGACTTAACTTCTTGACGCAAGTGGTTCTAATTCATTATATTTAAAGGTAACGTCACACTGTATGTTAGAGAGTAGTTGTAAAACATGTTTTTTTCTTTCATAATGCTTTTTGTGTTGACTCTTAAACTGTCTTCTGCATCTCACAGCATATTTTGTGGTTAGCGCTGCTGTATCTTAAAGTTTATTTCTTGGTTACCCAAACTTTGAGATTTCAAGAAGAATAAAATAATTATTTTGAATGAGAAACGGATAGATGAAAAACTCGAAGAATAAAACAGCCTTGCTGTGTTTGACCAAAGTTTTGCTGAAGTCTCTCTGTCTTGCAGCCTGATTTAACTCAAACCTTTTTCGATGTCTTCTTAGCTTGTTAGATTTATCTGCTTTCTTTAACGCCATTCTCAAAATCGAATATGGCATTGATGCCATAGAGTGTACTGTAACTGTAACCTGGATGTGCTTAGCTAAGGTGCGTTTACTGATTCAAAAAAAGATTGCCAGTTGAAAAAAAAAAAAAAACAATAAAAAATACTGTCGGGGCCAAACAAGCTGAAACTCAGTCTGGCAGTTTTTAAGGTATCTCTTGTTTGCTCCAAACCCTCCAGCTCCCATGCATGCTTTAGTTCAGACCAGCATCTCTGTCTGCTTTTAGAGCTAGCAGCTCAACTATCCAATCTTTACATGGCAAAAAAATAAAACATTTTTCATGTATTTCATAAAGGTTGACATGTCATGACATCCATTCATCATGAAGCCCCATTTTAAAAACTTAATTAAATGTTGACGAAAGTCAACTTTAGTCTTACCCAAGTTTGGCCGTTTCTGCTGCTGAGAATTGTGTGACAGAATCTCACGAGGCCAAATTCCAAAAGCAAAGCTGCCAAAATGTTCTGCTGCTCAAACTTGGGATATTAATTATTTTTTGATACTGAGCCAAGTAGCTTCATCCCACGTGAATCTGTTGATTAAAACAGCAGAAAGTCTGCACGCAGAACCTCAATTATTATGGGAAAATTCAGATGAATGTGAACCTGGTTTCCACCCCCCCCCCACTTATTACGGCCAGAGAACCAGCCTTTTTCCCTGACTGGAATCTCAAAAGGTGCTTTTGTGTTTTTCCATTTCACCACATAATGAGGGGAATAACAAGCACGGCTGTAACGACGTTCCGGTTCAAATTAGATCCAGGAGAGGGGGGTGAAGGGTTTTGACGGTGGGGACTGGAGGCAGGCTCATATTTGAAAATCCATTTTCATGTAGACCTGAGCATAAGAGCAATTATAGTCGAGGGTTTTTTTGGGGTTTTTTGTTAGTTTCTTTATCTGAGACACACGGAGATACTGTAGTGCATTAGGGAAGACAAGCAGTGCAAATTCTGCAAGGAGAGTATTTTCTTTTTATTTTGCTGTTAGTGTCTTGGAAACATATGAACAGCAGAGGTGGAATAGAAATAATGGGTTCTCAGCGGGAAGCTAAATGTTTGGCGAAGCTTCACTTTCTTCATAGTAGAGGATAAAGAAGCTAAAGCCTCTAACTCTTAGATTGAGTGCACACTGCTGGAACATGTCATAAATTTAACAGGTGTGACACTAATGGATGTTCACAAAGTGATGTCAGTTTTTTTTTTCTCCCCCTGCAGTGTCATATGGATAACTTTTTTGCCAAAAGTTCCCAGGAAAGAGATCTAAAATGTGTAAATATGAGAGGCATTTGGTATGCATCTTCATGGAGACAGAAAGTCATATGTAAATGCTGGCTGCCTGTTTATCCTGGGCTAGCTTTTCAGTACGCCGTAGACCCTCTGAATTGGTGTTTGCCTTGTCCCAAGCGACGTCAACGGGCCCTTCTTGTCTCCATGGGAACCTCTATTTAATGTCAGCCTATCTGCATATCAGAACTGCACAAAGAGAGCGAAAAAGACAGAGGGAGAGAGCTGAAGGATCCAGAGAGAAAGAGAAAGGAAGAGAGAGAGGGAGAGGGAGGAGAAATCAAACAATAGCATCTCCACAGGGTCCCTCAATGATGCAACTACCGCTACTGTTTGACACTTTGACAAAAGAGGTTCGGACATAGTCTCTTGCAAAACTGGACTATTTTTGGTAATATTCTCTCTTATTGTGGGGAAGGGGATAAAAAAAAGATTTCTTCTGAATATCCAGAGCCATTTTGTGACAATCCTTTTATTCCCTTTGTGCTCGCCTGCACATTTGGACAAATGCGATCAGCTCCTCCTTTCTATTAAACTCTCTGAGAATTTCTTTTTCTTTGTGATGTTGCATAGAGAAAGAACATGCACAAGTTTACACAGGAAAGGATTGTATTTACCTTGCATACCCTTACACTCATTTCCTTTCCTTTCATTTTCTTTTTCTCTCAGTGCGAAGAGTCCCACCTAGATTCTCTATTCCACCCAACAACCAAGAGGTGATGCCGGGCGGCAGCGTCAACCTGACGTGTGTTGCGGTGGGCTCACCCATGCCCTACGTCAAATGGACCATGGGTCAGGTGGAGCTGACCAAGGAGGAGGAGATGCCACTGGGCCGCAACGTGCTGGAGGTCACCAGCATCCGAGAGTCGGCCAACTACACCTGTGTGGCCATCTCTTCTCTGGGGATGATCGAAGCCACGGCACAGGTTACCGTCAAAGGTGAGGCGCAGATTTTAAGAGAAAAGAACAATGTTGAGGTAGACTTAGAATTTTATCACGATATTTTGTAGTACTGTTGTAAAAATGAGCACAATAAACTGTTTTACTTTTTTTTTTTTACTTATTTTACTATTTCAAACCTATTTGAAATAGGTTTCTCTGTTATACAGAGAAACTAATTTTAAATTAACTGATATTTATTGTTGCTCTTTTATTGAAATTAGTAAAATAACATTTCAGTCAGTTTTTTTAGAACATGAACTGACATTTACTGTAACAACAATAAATCAAAATTCTTGAGAAATTTTTCACAATAATTGATAAACAATACAATAAATTCCCACCCCTATGTTGATGCGAGTAATTGAAGTAGTCCTTTTTGTCACCATACAAGCAAAAACTTTGTGTGATAGTCCAACACAAAGCAGTGCAGGATTGTGGATTTGAACAGTTTCAACTCCTTTATGCTAAATAAAATCCAGTTCAACATTTTATGAAGGATTGTTCAATACAGAATCTGAAAAGAAAAACATTGTGACACAACTTAAACTATCAATACATGGCTTTTGGTAGTGTCCTCTGCACTTTAAATGTTATATTTTAAAGCTATTCTTTTTTTTTCACAACGTTTTGCACCTTTGTGTTGATCTGTCACTTAAAATCCCACTAAAACACATTAAAGTTTGTGTGTTTATCATGGCAGTCTGTACAAGAAGCTCAAAGGAGTGTTAATACATTTTCAAGACTCTGTAGATCATAAAAATAATCTAATTAAAACACCTTCATATGCCCTTTGAAACTAATTTTAAACATTTTACAGTTACAAATTAAAAAATATAAAGGGTTTGGAGTTTCCTTGTCGATGCATTGATCTCTCTGGCTTGTATTTTTCTCTCTGCCTGTTTCTACATCCAAGCATGTACGTGACTTTAAAGACGTGTTGTCTACCTATCACGGCCTCTGGTATCAGTATTTGTCCATATTGATTTGGCTTTCCACTCAAGCTGATCGATACACAAAATGTCACAGTCATTAGAGGGACCACAGCACTACAGACCTGTTTCCCTGAGGAGGCCTTAATACAGACCCTCTGTTTGGCTTGCATTTGCAACAGCAGGAACCACTCTTGCGATTTTCTTGTATTGTCAGTAATTGTTGGACTATTAAGCAAAATTGTGACTTCAGTTAAGATTTGCTGTTCTTTTTGGGTTGATTATTGCTGACAGTATTGAGGGGATGGCTTACAGGCGAGCAGCTCAGGCCTGTTAGTGTGACATGAGCTGTAATGAGCTTTGTTTATCCGCTCTTTAGAAGTGTTTTATCAAAATTGTCAGATTTGTAATTCTTCCTGTAATTACCTGAAAAGTGCATAATTTATACAGTGATTCTGCACAGTCTGGAAAAGTATGTCATTTACTTTATGATCATTCCCAGGTCGGAGTAGGTACGGAAAAACTAGAATTGGATATTGAAAAATGTTTTTTCCTATACTTGATAAATGCAGCGGATTCTACATTGATTTATATTTAAATGTGCCTTGTCACAGTCTGATTTTAAAGTTATACGATAAGTACAGTATTTTGGTTTTCCTTCTATTGTCAAAACATACACTGATTAATTAAAAAACATTAAAAAACATAGAATATAATTTTTTTGTCCAGATGCCAAAACAGCAGATAAATTACCCTACTTAATGAATCTTCAACCTTTATCCAGAAGTTATTTTGTCCAGCCAGTATAATCTATATTGCTACAATTTTTTTTATTGTTTCCTACAAAATTTGATTTTACCTTGATTATTTTTTTTTTTTGGATTTAAAATAAAAAAATATATATCAAACAATCATAAGCTTATGCGTTCAATTTCCTCAAAGGAACATTACTTCTAGTAATGTAAAGACACCCGTTAAAAAAAATCCTTTATTTGTAACGTCTTAACCAAGAAACAAATGGCTTAAAAAATATTACTAGTATTATAGATGTCATTTTGTTTAAAAAAAAAATATTGATCTAAAAACTACTAAAAATTAGCATTTTAATTACTTTGCATTTTATTATTCATGACCAAACCTATTTACAGTCACAAGGGTCACAGATTGCTGCTCTACACAATACTGCAAAAATCAAAAAACATTGTTAAAGATGGTTTGTTTCGGGATTTGATTGGGTGTCATTAAAGGGTTATGATTTGCACTCTGATGTCCAGAATGTACAAACCCCCATCAATGAAACACATGTCTGACCATTTTAGGTTACAATTTGTGCCAAAATATGCCTGAAGTCTCTAAATAGCTACAATCTGTTGCATGTGTCATATTCAAATTACCAATCTAGTCCTGTCACAATGACACATTTTACTGGATGATAAATTGTCCCAGAAGTTATTGCAACAAACCGTAATTATGTCATTTTGAGACCATTTTCATATAATATAATGACAAGGGAACATTAATGCAAATACACCCTCTCAATGATCAATAAACTTTAATTTTTAATGAACATTAAACACTGGAACTGGAAGACATTTTAAATATCCAAAATAAATAAACAAAGCAACAAATAAAATGAATACAGAAGTAAAACTGGCTTTCAACATAAAAGCTGGTTGAGATCAATGCATCAAACGGCTTTTTGTCATCTAGAGAGAAAGATGTGAAAAAAACAAAACAATCTTTTAAATGAAAATTGTCCAGTTTCCTTTTATCATGTGATTAACTGATTTGTTACATATTGCGACAAGCATCAGCTTGATGGCAAAAACACACACAAAAAAAGTCAAAGCTAATGATTTGTTTCTCCGTCTTCAGCCTTACCGAAACCCCCGACCTCCCTGACTGTGACAGAGACCACCGCCACCAGCGTGACGCTAACGTGGGACTCCGGAAACCCAGAACCCGTTTCCTACTACATGATCCAATACCGAGCCAAGTCGTCGGACAACGGCTTCCAGGAGGTGGAGGGCGTGGCAACCACGCGCTACAGCATCGGCGGACTCAGCCCGTACTCTGAGTACGAGTTCCGCGTCATGGCCATCAACAACATCGGCCGCGGGCCGCCCAGCGACCCCGTGGAGACGCGCACCGGCGAGCAGGCGCCCTCGTCGCCGCCCCTCCACGTTCAGGCGCGCATGCTGAGCGCCAGCACCATGCTGGTCCAGTGGGAGCCACCAGAGGAGCCCAACGGACAAATAAGGGGCTACCGGATTTACTACAGCTCAGACATGACGGCCCCGCTCAGCGCCTGGCAGAAGCACAACACGGACGACAGCAGCCTGACAACCATCTCTGGCCTGACGCCTGACATCACCTACAGCCTCAGGGTGCTGGGCTTCACCTCCGTAGGTGACGGACCACCCTCTGACATCCTGCAAGTCAAAACACAGCAGGGAGGTGAGCAGCAGCCACTTTGAGAGGCTCTGGAGTTCTTCATGTGTGTAAGAAGTAGGAATGCATTGTTAGAGGAAGGCATTTAATCTGACTGTTTGCGTAACAGTTCATAAACACACGTATGTGTTTGAGATAAAATCATTCAGCAGAGATATTTAACTTGATGTTCTTTCTTATTGCAGTGCTTTATCTCTGGTACTATTTCACATTCAGTCTTAGTCCAACTTCATTGGGATTTCATGTGATAGATTAACATAGACACTTAATTATTATGTAGTATTAAAACAATTCTTTTTTTTTTTGGTGTGTTGAGCTGTTGTGCTGGGCCCCACTTTATTCTGTTGTCCTTAAATAAAACCCTGGATGGGGCTGAAACAATTAAGCAGATTAAGCAGGTGCTGTGGTGGTTAAGGGCAAAGCACAACCCATGTATTGAGGCCTTAGGGCTCGTGCTGGTGGTCGCAGGTTCGATTCCCGGCCTGGCGACATTTGCCATGCATCTCTCATAACCCTCTTTCTTATCGAACTACTTTCAAATAAAGGCCACTTTAAAAAAACAATTAATCAGATTCGTCATGATGAATTGATTCCTGAAATAATCATCAATGAATTAATCGCACAGTTTTGGCTTAACTACTCTCTTGAGTATGTTGTTCTTTCAGAAAATCATCCTTTTTTGAATCTGTACACTACAATTAACGATTAACAGATTAGTTAATGATTATTTAACTAAATAATTAATCACAATTAATCTGATGAATCGTTTCAGCCCTATATTTAATTATTCTTTGCCATTCAAGATTTAACACTAATTGTATTTGTGCGTTACATAAATTCGCTGTGAAATGCATTAAAAATTAATGTTCCATGTGACAAAATGAAACTTTTTGTAAGCCTGTTTGCCTCCATGCTTTAACCCGTGTCCTCCCTGCGCCAGTTCCCGCGCAGCCGTCCAGTTTCGAGGCTGAAGCCGAGCTCGACACCCGGATCTCGTTGACGTGGCTGTGGCCCGTGCAGGACCAAATCACCAAGTACGAGCTGCAGTACTGGGAGGCCGGCTCAGACAGCAAGGTTAGCATCAGAACACGACATTCAGACCGCTTCATGTATAGATTATCTCTCCTGCACAGCAGCTCGCCCTATCGCTCTCTCCGTCTGCTGCTGAAATTGTCTCGTTTTCCACAGTGAAACTACAAACGACTCTTACTCTTCATGATGCAACCCCTCTGAGTGGGGAGGCTGTGTTATTGTAGTAATGTAGTTGGCTCCCCAGCTGATGAGAAAAACTTAGCGTGGACACAATCGGCTCTGTTACTCTCTTCTGCTGTGGTCGTTTGTTGGAACTCTGGTGGACCGAACCAGTTGGAAGCTGGAGGCTGACTTGTTTTTGGGAACAAGCTGCTTCTGCTCCCTTTGGCAGTCATGTATGACTGTTTGCAGTGCAGTTGAAGATTGTATCATTTTGTTATTGTAGAGCACATGAACTAACTCGTGCAGCACCACTGATTGTTGGTTTTTTTTTTTTTATTATTATTTGTCTCTCCAGAAACACGTGACGTTCGGCCCGGCGGGCTCCCACTCTGTGGATGGTTTAAAGCCTAACACCATGTACTATTTCTCCCTGGCAGCCCGCTCTGAAATGGGTTTGGGTGTCTACACCCAGCCCGTCCAAGCCCGCACTGCTCAGTCCAGTAAGTGCTCCATTTTTCTTTCCCCAGCGCTGCCTCTGTCCTCTGTCTTTTCTGCTTGTTAGCCACTAACCCAGTGATTTCAGAGAGTCACCTCCAGGCGGCTGAAGCAGGTTCAGGTCATTCCTCTCAGTGAGTGAAACAGAGAAAGAGAGGGAGAGGGGCAAAATGTGAGTTTTATAGACCTTAAAACAGAGAGTGTGAGCAACTTGAATGTCAAATCAATCTGAGAGCAGCGTATAATGCTGACAGAGCAGCCATCCCGGTCAGCTTCCCCGCTTCCACCACCTCCCCTCTGTCGCCAACACTAACCCCCCTGTCCATCTAGTAGAGGGCAGGCCCTGTGTCAAAGGTACGTTTAATGTGTCTTGTTCCCACGTTTGTGAGTTGTGCTGTGTTGCCTTGCCTCATATCATTATGTGCTTTTACAGTGCCAGCATTCAAAATGTCACTCGTTTGGTTTTATTTTTTTATTTGCTGTGTAGGCACAATGCTTGTGCCACCTCACCCAGAAGGGTTGCTGCACCGCACGCTTTCTTTGCACATAGCTGTGAGAGGAAAATAATAGATGCTCATGATTATTGTGATCATTTGAATAACAATGTCTTGCAAAACTGATCATATCCCATTTTGCTGCATTACTACCACAAAATTTTGTGTGGTTTTGGGATTTTATATGATCATGTTACCCATTAATCTTTAAATAGTCTTAAATTCATGTATCTTTAAATATCTTGAATCAATTAAAGTTGGCCTTAAATACGTTAATCACAGATCTTAAATTTAACTGTTGGAATTTTGAATCTTGCATATTTTTGTAGTTTATTTTTCTCTGACTTTTCTGTTAGGCAAATCTTTGAGTCACACACAGACAAATTCATTGCGTTCTGTGACTCAAGGCAGTTGAGGCTACAGCTAACTAGTGCTAATACATTCTAGCTAACTAGCTAGCTGGCTCACTGCTGTTGCTAACCCATACAATGCTAGGTTCATTATGTGCAGAATTAACTTTTAAACTTGGCACTAAGGGGGGTTTGCGATGCTGGATTGTAATAAAGAAAAACCTCCCACCAACCCCTATTATATTTATAGTTTTTTTGGTCATAAATTTAATTCAAGGTTACATTGAAGAGGTCTTCAATAGTCTTTAATTTGACTTGCTGAAACCTGCAGATACCCTGAGTATGTTGTGCAGCTGTGATTTATAGGGGCAATAAATCTCACATGGATGGACTGCGTTTCTTTATTCTGTCATCTGTGGGTAGGTGGTTTGGTGTCAGAGTAACAGGGAATGAATACTGATGGACACCACACTTTTAGACTTTTATTTGTTTTTAAAAAACAGTTGCCAACTAGATATCATTTTGGTTCCACTTCAAAATGATGCACTACTTTGTGTCCTTTAGCATGAAATTCCCATGAAATGCTTGTAATGGAGAAACATTTGCATAGCTTTTTAAATGCTTCAGCAAGATGCTGAACAAACTGACTAGAGGACGTTTGGAGTCATATGAGGTGGTTCCAAAAGCTGGCTGAGTGTGGTAGACCGGAAAGAGGACACGTCGCTCTGTTGGAGGCAGAACAATGGAAACAAACACAAAAATGATACAATGTGGAGCTTGTTTCTTCACAAAAGACGGAGGCCGTCCGAGCAAAGACTCTGGCTTCCGGGAAGCAAACAAACACAAAAGTGGACGTGTTTAATTGTGGAATGTGATCAAATTGTGGTGATTAGTAAAAGTTAATCATGGAGTTGGTGTCTATTAGCAGCTGCTGATTTGTGTGCATTCGCACCGGTGCACATGTTTAGAGTCGCTGTCTGGCTACGTTTGAAGGATCTTATGGATCTGTAGAGTACAGTAACTGGATTACATTGCATATTTTCTTTTTGCTTTTTTTTTGTCATACCTAAATATCTTAGATATTCAAACAAATTACATCAAATAAAGATGACCAGAGTAAATACAACAAGCAGTTTTTGTGGAAAGCTTTCCCCCACACCTTGGTTCATTCATACATAAATTGTGATTAGATTCATTTTTTTGGTTGGATTTCACTCGCATACACAGGCATGATTGTTGTCTGACATGCGACATTTGACTCCAACACAAAGTAGGCTTAAATATCTCGAAAGGGAACTACAAATCTCAAACAGATTCAAATAAAACTGGAGAAAAAAAAGAAAGTCACCAACATCTATCTGGGAAGGGCCACTAAGCCGTTTCTAATGCTTTGTGACTTCAGTGAACCATGAAATGGTGGTGAACCTTCCCAGGAGTGGCCGGTCTACTAAATTTACGATAAAAGTGCATCGTAGTCTCCTCAAGAAGGTCATAAAAGATCCCAGAACATCTAAAGCACTGCAGGGCCTCCCTCGTCTCAGTTAGATCAAGTCTTCATGATTCAACAATAAGAAACAATGAGCCAAAAGAAAGAGACAGGAGTTTCTTCACCACTGCATAGATCTCACATTTCTCCAAAAAAAGCGACTTCCAAGCTCCGTTTTGTATTTGTTCTGTTTTATTGAAATTTGATTTATTAAAAACATTAAAGTCTGGCCAAAAAAGAAAACATAAAACATTTTCACAGCAGTTAGAAATTCTAATGTGTAAATTTGAATGGAAATAATCTAATAAATGAGTTAAGTTTTACACAAATCATGCATAAATCTTGTTGTTGAGGCATGATAAATAAACAAACAGAATCAGAATAATAACAAGTCCACAAAACTCAGAGAAACAAATCGGAGTTGCACGCTGTGGTGCGATTCAACGCCTGCCAGCAGCCTGGGAAGGTTCTGCAGTGAACAGGCGGTTCGAAATGATTCCTTTCTCCAGGGCTGCATTTCAATGTTCAGCACTATTTTTTAGGAGTCAGAGCAAGCATTAGAAGTAAGCTCTGTTTACCTTTTTTTCCTGTGCTTCACCAAGCTCAGCTGAGGGCTTGACACAGCTGCATCATACTTGACCTAAAATTGAATGGGAAGGCATTGATGTGCGAGTGATTAAGATGGGTGAAAATCAATAGGTCGAGGTGCGGTGAATGTTCAGATTTTCTCGCTTTGCCAAAAATTAAAGCCGAGGATTTTTTCAGCAGTTCATGTACAAAGGTTGATGCTGAGTGTGTAGGTTGTTGGAGTTTCGTTTATACTATTAATGTTGGGGGGAAAATGGTGAAAAAATATTCGCATTTGATTTGTTTTAAAAGCAGATAAAATTCCGATTGCTGAAAGTTTAAATATATCTGGATTTGAGTTGCAGTTAGTCGCCATAATTGCAAGTTCTCTCTGTTTCCCTTTGGTGTTGTCCTCCCCAGGTCCACCGTCACTTTGATCTTCCTGATTTTTGATCTGGAGCTCAATAGCAGAATCATCAGTCTGCCACTTTTTCCTCAATACACAAGTTGCTGCGAAGCCTTTGTAGTTCTTCTGCTCACTCACTTGTGGATCAGACACATCTGCAAATCTGTTTATGATTTATTTTATTTTTAAAGGTGAAGTTTTGTGTGTTGGCATTGGTTTGTTAGATTTCATCTGCATGCTTGAACAAGAAAAAGCTCCTATTTTGTTTAAAGATCTTATTTTTATCAAGGTGAACGCATTCATGATACATTTAGCTGCATGCAATATTTGAATGCTGTCGTATTTTATTTTCAGTTTTGTTCTGCTTCTTGAAAGTGTTTGGTTTCTGTTTTTTTCCTCCAGACTCGAGAGTTTAAACATTTATACTTCAGCAGATTATTAAACTGATTATTTTAGATAATTTTGTTTATCTTAATTTTTTCGAGTTGAATATTACTCAGAGTGAGGAGGACTTGAAAATTTAAGATTTTAAAATATGTACCGCCTGAACTTTTTCACATTTTTTATTTTTGTATCCCCACACAATGATCCTGCCTCCACTGTGTATCACAGTGAAAATAATGTGTTCATGTTGTTCAATCTCCCACATGTTTGATTTGCCCAAACATGGTTGTAGCAGCATTATGCTGTGGGATTTTTGTATATTAGCAATAAAGTGCAGTTTTGTCTATACAGAGAAGAGAAGCTTCTTCTACATTTCTATTTGTGTCGATCTAGTATTACATAAAATCAAACTAAATACATTCAAGTTTATTATAAAATGTGTAACAGTTTTTACACCTTAATAATGTAGTTACTTAACTTTTAGTTCAGTTGTTTATCTGTGGGTTAATGACAGAGCATCATATAGTGGATTATACCTCAGTATTTCCTTTTTTATCTGCTGAAATTGCAGTGGTAACAAACCAGATGTTAGCCGAAGCCATCTTAAGTGTTATTGATCGTAAAAGCCAAGGCCGTATGCTGTCTTTAACTGCCCATCTCAGCTGCAGCCAAGCTCTCTAACGAAGCCCAGAGCTTCTGCATCAGTGTATTAACACCAGTCCACACTCTCACGCACTTGTTCACAATCTCACACATCCGTGGCCCGTTTATTGCTCCCACTGCGTGCTGCAAGAGGCAGCACGGGGGGCGGTTAGGGACAAATTACGTCTTCATAAAACACACGGCCTTGTAAACTTTTTGACACATCTTATATTCTGTCCGCCTCACCCTGTGATTTCATTGCCTCCTGCATAAACGTAGCACCAAACACAGCTTACGCTTTGGACCGATAAGGTTTTTTTTCCTTCTTTTTTGCATCCAAATCTCTCAGTCTGGAGGTAGCATCCTGTTTAGTATGGAAGCTTTTTGCATTCAAACTTGAGCAATTTTGTGTTTTGGAAGAGTGCAGGAGTGAGAATTCACATTAACAGTCATAAACAAACATTACACCTACATCTCTGCAAACTGATATATAGATTTCCTACATTATATATTGTATGATTAACACAATTTAGCATTTTTCAGAATGGAAATGCTGCAAATGATTCAAGTTGAATACTCAGCAAAAAGCTTCCTTAGTTTTGTCATGTTTTGTGGGCATTTTTAGTTTATGTTTTGTTTGCTTGATCCGTGGCCTTCCTTCGTCTGGTTTTGCCCCCTCCCCCTGCAGCACCCTCCGCTCCACCTCAGGAAGTTCACGTGGTCAGCCTGACCTCCACAAGCCTCAAGGTGAGTTGGGTGGCGCCGCCTGCCGACAGCCGCCACGGTGCCATCGTGCGCTACACAGTCAGCTACCAGGCTCCGGCAGGAGAGGACACGGAGCGGCACGATGTGCCCGACATCGGTTCAGACGCCACCAGCCATGTGCTGGAAGGCCTGGAGAAGTGGACTGAGTATGAGGTGTGGGTGAGGGCGCACACTGATGTGGGCCCAGGCCCTGAGAGTGCCCCGGTCAAGATGAGAACCAAGGAGGATGGTAGGTTTTCCGCGTCACTCGCTCGAAGCAGCCTGTCACTGATTTCCTTCACCCTCCTCTTGCTTGTTGGCGGTGGTAGCCGATTGGGATCACCGTCTTTTTCCTCCTGTCTCCATCTTGAGGCTCATCCCTCCCTGGGGTTCACTGCTGTGTCACTTTCCTCTGCTTGTGCTGTGTGAATACTGTCTTTTCCTCCCCACACTAAAGAACAGAAGTGGAACTGATCTCGCCTCTCTTTTCTATCACTCTTCTCTCTCTCTTTTTTTCCCAACACGTTTCTCATTTTGTTTGCAGTGTGATAGAGGGCGGCTTCTCCTAAGAGAGAGTCGTCTATAATTAATGTGTTTGAAGTTTGCTGCAACACGGCTAATTTCTTACTGTAATTAAGACATGACTAGACTACATGCTGTTGGGTATGTGGTGTTTTGGGGGAAGCAGGAGCCTTAGAACATCTGAAGTGAGAGATGATTAGATTTATAACCGTATCTAATATCACTCAAAGTTATTTCTGATAGGTTTTTTTCTCTCTAAGTAAGAGAAGAAAAATGAGGAATTTATTAAATGAATAATAGCAAAAAGTATAACCCATGATGTTTATGGGATAAAAGCAGTAACTACTAATGATTTCAGTCTTTAGGTTCAAAATCCCTTTCATTTTTGGCTACATCAAGATCATAAATGTCTGGTTGTGGCAGAATGTATTGCCTATTAATACTATTAAAATATAGCTTTCTCTGAATTTGACGAGTACTTCTAGAAGTAAAATTTTAGGATCCTTTAACATTGAAATAATTTGGCACTCACAAAAAAAACCCAACTAATTTGATTTGACTGATGAAATAATATAATATTATCCAGTTATATTTAAGTATTTATAGTGGACTGGATTTGGCCCACAGACCTTCAGTTTGACATTATTCAGTAACTGTAATAGGCTGTGGTTATGCTGGATTATAAAGTTGTGTCATCAGCATACAAACAGTAAGATATATTGTGATACACTTTAAACTGAAGAGTTGAATAAAAATTGGACTAAGAACGGGGCCTTGAGGGACTCCGCCTGTGATTTGTGTGGAAAATCACCACTGGAACACATTTTTTGTGAAGTCTCTTTTCCTTCCTGGTGTCTTTAACCTCTTCATGTCACTGTTTTGCGCTTCCCTCTCTCAATGTTTGGTTTGCAGTGCCCGGAGCCCCTCCCAGGAAGCTGGAGGTTGAGGCCATAAACTCCACCGCCATCCGCGTTACTTGGAAGCCTCCTGTACAGGTGAAGCAGTATGGACAAATCAGGGGCTACCAAGTCATCTATTCCCGACTGGAAAATGGCGAACCACGAGGCCAGCCGAACATCATGGATGTTGCTTTGCCAGAGGCGCAGGTAATGAATAGTATTTTTCTAGTCCAGCTTTTTTTGTCCCTTCTTGACCCTCCTGTCCACATTTTATGACTCTGTCTCTCTCCTATCCTCTCCTCTTCACACTTTGCTTCTCCTACACCGGGCGAGACACATTGAAGTTTCTTTCTGTCGACTGCAGTATCCTCCCTTTTTTCGGTTCTCATAATCTTTTTCCACATGTGACATTTGACTCTAAATTGGTACCCAGCTCCCACAGCTTTGGATTAGCTGTCAGAATGAAATCCACTTAAATTCTACAGTAATAGCTGTTGGATATATTTTCTGTTCGTAACATCAGGATGTGGCTTAGTGAAATCAATGCAGCCCCCCTTGCGGTTTTAACACCAATACATATGCACTGCCTTGTTACCATGTTTATAAATTAAAGTTATTTCCCTGACACTGCCCCTTTATACGGTAATGCAAAGTGCACTGAATTGCCCAAAGCCACGCAACACCATGAGATGGATGAGATTGTAATCCTTAAATGGGTCTCGGAGATTCATGAATATCCTTAAGCCATGAAAACTCAACTCTCACATCCTCCTGAATTTGCAAATAAAAGAAAACGGCTTAAAAACCTCCTGCTGGTTGTTTGTTAGTCATAACATTAGTGTTTATGTACTTTAACCTTCTGTCGCCTTTAACAGAAGCATGTGATTAATATTAGTATCCACTGCATTCACACCAATCTATTCAATCCAACTTGGTCTATTTAATCTGTTAAAATATATTTAGCCCAATATAATCATTACAGTTGATTCCCATGCAGTCTTAAATTTTACTCTCAGATTCAGGACCAATTACTTGAAGTTCAATTCCATCCAATAAGGTGCCATCCAAAAAGGAAATAAAATACACAGACAACGGAAAGTTATCCTCTCTACTGGTGTTTGTTCTTGACCCAGTAAATGTTTTTATTTACCAAAACAGCACACATTTAACCTTGGTTTTGCTGTCTATGGGAAAGAAAACCAAAGGTTGTGCAAAGTTAATGGAAGCAAGACCTCCATGATTGGCTTCATTCAGGAAAGAGACACAACTAAACACAAAGGTACCGGACCAGGGTGACTAAGATTTTCAGTGTCAAAATCTTAGTCACTCCTTTTGACAAGACAAAGGAATCAGCTAGACACAATAACAGCAGTCCACCATATACTATATATGGTACTTAAAAATAAAGTACACAAAAGTAATGGTCACAATAGCCCCATCATCCATTGAGTCCAAGAATGGGACATGGTTAAACCCAACTCTGAGCCAGAGGTTATTTCTGCGGAAAAGAAAAATGTTAAAACAAAAAGAATATTCAAAGTTCATGTCAGCAGTAGCTCAGTCAGTGTCTTGTGCCTAAAAGTATAAAGAGCCAAGCAAAGAAGCTCTAGACCAGTGGTACTTTCTTTGGGTAAGAAAAGCTAAAAGTGCACGCAAAGCTAAAAATAAACAAAGGAAATGACTGATACGGTCTTTACTCAATTCTGATAACTTGTATTCATTTTTAGAAACATTTAATTTCACCACCGGACTGTTGTAATGAGGCTAATGAGGACCCTTTGGATTTCAATTGTGTGTAAACTGATTTTCTATAGTTTTCACACAATGAAATTAAACCCATTAGGTTTTACTGGAGATATTAGAGAATAAGTGTGGATAAAAACCTGACTGGCACACAGCATGTTGTCCGTGTCTCTACACCTGGTCAAAAAGTGAGCCCTGATCTTCCGAACACAGCGCAGCCTTTGTTTAAGAGCAGTTGTTTCTGGCAGCTGCTGCTGACACTTCATTGTTATCTGACTGTGTGCTCGACAGCCAGGGCAGCACCGTTTGGTATGGAAACTGAGAAAAACATGGTGGTGGTTGCTCATCTTCCTCAGTTGTTTTTCTCCGTGGCAGCACTTTCCGCATGAATTTGTTTTGAGTTGTGAAAACTGAACTGAACATGACCCTACTTGTTATGCAAACAATACTCCCTGCCATGTCTCATTTGGGGCATACAATAAATATGAAAGCTTGCTGTAATTTGGCGCACTTTATAGCTCACGTGTTCCAATCTCTTGCTCGGGACACCTTTAACTGCCCCCTCTGTGGCAGATCTTGGAGTTTTCTTCATTTTCCTTTCATTCCTTTCCCAAGTTTGGCCTCCTTTTGCCCCTGTTTTGCTTGAAAGTTGGTTGAGTAATTACCAGATCCTTGCGTGCATGTCGGCTACCCTTGGTTGAGTCATCTCAACAGACTCATCATTGAGTAGTCAACCTGCAAGGACTTGCCCGGACGTCATTAGAAGACCACAGAGTCAGACAACAGTCTCTTATTCTTTATCGTTCAACTGGTTTTAAAACAATCCTCCTTTTTCACACATTTTCCCGTTTTCGTACCTCGGCAACAGAGATAACATGAGCCAGCATGCTTCCTGCAAAGATCAGCCCTGTAGTAGGCGTTCCAGCTGGTCGGAAAGAGTTCGTGACTCATCCTGAGAGTCATACAAATCCTGCAAACGCACACCTGTAATTGATAATGAATCAATGGAAGAAAACAATTTTCCTATGTGTTGGCACATCCCAAAGTGTTTCTCCAAAGAAATTCCCTTAATGTCTTGTGAAATCAGTTTTATAGCCGCCCTTTCACCTGGATTTGATGCACAGCGAGCCTGCCAGGAGGAAAAGCAAATACCACATTTTCCAGGTCTCTGAAAGCATACCGCAACCTCACCTCAGATTTCAATCACAACCCTAAGCCATGTGATTGAATTGCAGATCCTGTCACTACCACTACCACCTCCCCCTGCTCGGCCCTTCTCTTTGTCTCCATGTTTCTGGATCCTTTTTAGCTTTCTCAGGGTTAGCTAAAACGCTGGGAGAGCTCGCCTGAGCGTGGGTGCCTTAAGCGCTTCTTTTCTTTTCAAGCAGGAGCCCACACATCGCCCTCATTTCCCAGCTAAATTTAAACCATAGGCCAAGTTAACAGTGTGATGTTATCAACCCTTTGCAGCTGCTCTCCTGTTGGAGGAGTGACCCAAACCTGAGCTGGCAACCCAACGCCAGCTCCATTGTAGTGCCCTCGCATCTACATCCAGGCTCATTCTCACATACAAAATACTGGAAATTTCACTGGAAATGGTTGAATATTTGAAGCCATTAGCATCGCTCCATTCTTCCACCCAAGTTTCCCTTTCTGCCCAAGTTTGCCTCCATTCAGCACCACTTTCCAGGTTCATTTGGTTTGACCACTCATGCATTTTTGTAGTTTATGCGAGCAAGGTGATGCTTCACTGCCTCTACGGCCTTCGCTGCCCCAGACTGGAGTTGAATGGAAATTGGTGGTTGGGTTTGGATGGAGGGGGGGACAGGAGAAAAGAAGCACCTCAGCTCGTTTCACTCCATCAATCATGACAGCTCCTTCTCTTCCACATCACTCGTTCTCTCCTCGTTCCCATTTTTATAGCCACACATCTCAGCCCATGTCATCACATTTGCATTCACCCGCCTGCAAATTATACCGCTCCGTTTCCACAAACGACGCTTATCAGCAGTGATGTGTTTTCAGCTTGCGTTGGTATTCAAAATATAAATGGAGGATAATTTATAATTCTCCTGTGGATTTAGGCAGAAAGCAAAAGCAGTTGCAGCTGAAAGGGGATTAAGCCCAAGATGCGATAGGAACTTGTGAACCTTAATGTGTTTGCTGTTCTGTTGACATACTGAGCTGAATTGACGGCAAACAAATTAAGCAATTAGGAACATTGCAAATTGTTAGATGTGGAGTTAAGCAGCAGCTGCTCTTAAATGCTACTTTTAGTGCCCCGCTATGTCAGGGGAGCACAAGGATGCAGATTTTGATGTGCCATGTGTTTGGGCTCGATACAACTGGGACATCAACCAGACTTAGCTCTTATGTCTCTTAACAGTTTGGTAATAAAAACCATCCGCTGAGAACCGGGTGGAGACTATTTAGTCTTTTATATGAATTATGATCATTGTCTCTGCAGTTTATGACTCACTGGTGTGTTATTGTTAAAGTCAGGAAAAAATAGAATTATATTTCTACTGAGTAAACTTTGAGTTGTTCCCTTTAGCTTACAAAAACTTGATGGTTAATGACTCAGAGTTTTTCAAGAACTACACAAAAGTTCTTGTGTCTTGATTTTGGCTACAATGAACAGTAGGTAGGTAGGTCCCTCTGAGGGGTGGCTGGGATTTGCCTTAAAGAGAGGTTAATCTGGAATTACAGCAGATCCCTATGGAGATCCTTCAGGCATGTTCCTGCGGGATAGGCCTCACAGGACTATATATTTTTTCTGGGCTGGGATAACCTTGGAGTCCCTTACAAAGAGCTGGGGACAGGATGTCAGTGTTTTACTCCCAGATCCTCTTGATAAACCAAAGCAGATAGTTAGGTTAGGTAAAAATCAAAAGAGAAACCTTTTTTTATTATTATTATTATTTTTCAATGTTCTTATGTATTTTTTTTAATTTTATTTATATATTTGAAGGCTCAACTTGTCATTTTGTCAATTTGTATCTGCATTTTGTAGCCTTGTTTTGTCATTTGTTCCTTTCCTACTTCAATTTGGTACTTGTAAACTGCTGTAGTCAAATATTTTCATAAAATTTGTAAATAAATAGTTTTTTAAAAAAAATCACATAATACAATTTAAGTTGCATATATTTAGTGAAAACTTTATTCTGTTTTATCCTGGTGAGTTGATCTTTATGAAATATGCTGATATTAATGAAATAGCATAGGTTCTACATTTTACCCCAGGCAGTTTAGTCAATAAAGCTGTGATGCATTGAAATAAAAAACAGCTAGAAATGTATCTTGAAATCATCCAAAACTCAAAAATCCAGCCTCTTTCCTGCCAGATTGCACCACACCGGACAATCTTTAGTCTGGAAGCTGTCACTCAATGAAGACTGGGCAGTTAGTGAATAATAAAACCATTCAAAAGAATCAGTTTTTCCAACAAAATGTCTCTGGCATTGCAGTTCATTCAGGCTTCAAAGGGCGAGAGAGAGTAAAACTATAAATTTCCTATCTCATGTATTCTAGTTCAATTAATTAAACCGAAATACATGAAATCAGACATGAAACTATAATTATGTATCTGTAAATTTAGGTGATACAAATGGGTAGTTTGGCCCTTTAACAGTTATTTATTCCTGATGTGTTGATGCCATTTTGGCCTTACCAGTCCCCTCTTCCGTTTGCCTCTGCTCTCCTACTTCTCCCCCAGTGCTGTTACAATAGCCGCCCACGCATCTTCACCTCCACCCCGACCCGTTTTCTCCTCTCTACTTTGTCCCTCATCAGTGTCACCAGTGTCATCTCTCCTGCCCCCGTTGTCAACCAGGCCACCCATCAGTGAACTCCTCTGCAGTGACTGAGCTGGTGAACACCAGCCGTTGCGTTCTGCATCAGCGGGGTTTGATGTCACAGGGCTAACACAGCGGCACTGGTAATAGGATTTCATGCTCGACGCTGACGGAGCCCCGCGGCACCGAAATGGGCTTTCACTTTCCCCCCGGGAATTACTCGGTCGAGCACAGCGAGCAGGGAGAACATTTTGGAAACATATATTGAAATGTAATGAATAAAGGCTCTTCCCTCCGCCTCCGTTAGGGGAAAGAGAAACGCTTCACAGGCTCTGCATAGTTTATGTCCACAATGAGGCAGCTATCATACCTAACAGAGGTTGCTTTAAATTTCCATGGATTCAAAAGGTGAATGGGGAAACAAGGCAGTGCATTGCGAACAATGATTTCACAACCATTCCTCTTCTCTTTTCTCCAATTTATTTCATGCCACTCAGCTTTCTGTCATTTCTTTATTTCCTTCCCTCCATCTCTTCCATCACAGTTTTTTTTTCCGCAGCATGACTCTATTGACACTTACATTCATCTGCCAGTGAAAAAAAGACGAGTGCTTTTTTTCCCTTGCCTGTTGTGTTTCTGACTCATTTGTTTCCCCGCCCTGTTGTCCTGTGTCTTCTCTCCCATCAGTGGAATATTGAAGAGTCCACCGAGCATGTGAGTAGCCCTCATGTGTGCTGCTGGGGTTTGTCTTTCAGGGCAGGTTCTTCTCCCCTCTGCAGTGTTTGGGGTGCTTGTGTGTTTTGGATCATGAGTCGGTGTATGTGCGTGTTTGTTTCTGTGTAAGCCATGCCTGTAATCCACTCAGTGTGAATCCTCATGAAAGATCATAACCCCATCACAACCGCAGCCAGAAACGTCTGCCCAAGTGTTTTTCTGTGTGCGTGTGTATGTGTTTGCACGCTCATTTTTATTTATTTTTTTTATCAGCACAACTGCAACTGCAGAGCATGAGTGTTATTCCACTAAGAAATGTGTACAGGTCAACATTTTATAATAAGACAAACTAGTAACAGCTGTGCACTTGCAAATGTGGAGGCCTGTGGTGCAGTGTGCATGGAGTGCTAGCAACCACTGAGTGTACACTGCAGTCAAAAGGCTGGGTGTCACCATCTCAGTGTGACGCTGACATTAATCAGGCTCGCCTAACCTGCTGTCTCCCCCCACCGTTCAAGATGACATGTCTATCTGAAGGGAGGAGCTGCGGGGTTTTATCAGCTCCGCACATCTCCAAGGTTTCCACCAGTCTTTCATGTTCTTTTCATTCGCCTGGATGGCAGCTCTCTGCTCAGTGGCTGTCATACAGTTCTTTGTTATGGCTTATTACCTCCTAGAAGTCGTATGGCACAACTGTAAATGCAGAGCCACTTACTATTCGTAGTCAGGCATTGAAGAGAAATGTGGGTAGGTGCGAGGTTTGGAAAGGGGGATACTGATATGATGAGACGGTACACAATATGGTGAACGCAAGAAGGTGGAAAATGAGATTTCAGCAATATTTTGTTTCTACTACAAATAAAGTAAAGATTTCATAAATCAGAATCAGAAGAAATGTAAAATTAAATACCCCTTTAGTGTAGCACTAATAGGAAGCTAATATTAACTTTATCACAGTTAGCGACAAGCGTTTAGTTGCTTCCACTATTCTTTCAGTGCTTACAAATGACTGGAATCTCATCTCACACTCTGTCACAAATGTTATTTTATTTCTTTTGGAGAGGTTTAAGAATGCATTCAGCTCACAAAATTAGATTATACACAATATTGTGTTTGCAAAAAATAGTGGGATTAAGCTATATTTTGGGGCAAACAAAGGATTGTATGTTTTTTGTTTACACAAATCAAGTGAAGATCTTTTCAATCACAAATTGTGTTGTAAAGCATTGGTAAAATAAAAAAATCATTTTAGTTCAGTTCTGATAGGAAGCGACAAAAGCTAATTTTAACTGTAGCCTATTGTCATTAGCCAGTTGCTGTATTCTTACAATGCTTACTAATAATTTGTAACTTGTCTGTTCAAGTTTGATTTATTTTCTACCAGTAAAAACTGCAAAGTACTGATTTAACAGAACTTGTGTTAGAAATGAATAATTGTGTTAAAATACAACTAGCTTACACAATAAGATTTTACCCACAGGCTGCATTTTTTAATCACACAGTGAGTAAAGGTCTTTTGAATCACTAATTGTGATTTAAAAGACACTATATAACAAAATAACTTTTTAGCTTAGAGCTGTTAGCCTCATTAGTAGCTAAGAGTTAGCCAAAACTCACATTGCTTCCTAATCTTGTAATATTTTCTCCGTTGGTATCTTTTTTTCTGCTTGCTACCACACAAAACAATTCAGAGTTTCTTTAATAATGTTGCTCTCTAAGAAAGTATACATAATTTTCTGACTTGAAATGAGAAAAAGAACAGCCTCAAAACTCTACACTACTGCATTATACAGAAAAAAATATGAGCACTTTGAACATAGCAGGTGTTATTTATATCACTACAAATACAATTATATTTCTTTATAACAGTATAGCTTTCTATTTTATTTCCTCAGAAATTTGATGTTAAGAGGTGTTACCTATTTTCACTATAAATGCATATTTGTTTTCGCAATAGTGCAAATGAATAATTCATAAGTTTGTAATGAGAGGCTTTGAAAAAGTTAAATGCTCATGAGTGAAATTAAGCCTAAGGATGAAACAGTGCCTGATTTGAATTCATAACCTACAGCAATGGAGTGCCATAGGCAGACTAGAAGGTGTGCAACTGATGAGAGAATATTTATATCATTAGAGACTTCGAGTCTTGGCTTAGGGGGGAAAAAATGACCTGTGAACATCCATGGCTCTACCCGAGACGATTACTGCAGTCTTTAATTAGAAAACTGCAACTGCGACAGTTTCAGCCTGTCAAACTGGTAAAATGGCTCCAACACCAGTGCTTTAATCTGTCCCTTTAATAACTGAGGCAGCAGGGTGTGTGCAGCCGTTTGGTTCTACGCGATAACGCTAAGCTGCAGAAACCTGGTCACAGATTCCCCTTGCAGCCACATGCCAAGAGTCAGGCTTGGCTCGTGTCCCTCTGCCTTTAATGCGTTGATTAACACCTGTCAGACAGAGAGCCGGATGCCGTCAGAGGACGTCTCCCGTTTCACACGTCTCTGTTGTTTGCTTAGCATTCTGTTTGCCAGGTAGCTAATGCAGTGGGACACGCCACAGACAGATGTCAGCAGCAGAAACATCAACATGTCTGTGTGACCCTCGCTTAGCAAGGAGTTAGATTATAAAACAATTTTTTTTAATTTTAGTGAATCATGACACAGATATTGTAAAACGAGTAACAAAGATAATATCAAATATTGCCGTTTGGCTAAAAGAAGCAAATTATTTCTATCTGTGTCACTAATTGTCTCTTGACACTTTTCATTCTTGTGAGGATTGTGGCAGAGAGCTTCATAGAAAAGACTCCATTTCTATAACTTGATAATCTTTGTAATGCCCTTTGGTGCTGCTCTAAGCATTTGCTCTGAAGGAAAACTTTGAAGCTTTGCTTTCTCTACTTTGCTGAGTTTCAAAAGTGTTACCAGACCTGGGTCGACCTTGTCAGTGCAGAAGGAGGGGCCATCTCTGCTGCTGCCATCACAGAGATTGTTAAAGCCATTTTGTATGAATAAAGTAATGAGACTTCCTCCATAAAGTTAAAATGGTTTTATTATACAGTAATTTAGCATTTTTCTCCCATCTCTCTCAAAGGTTAGCATGGGAGTGCTGAATGTCCCTGAAAGAGGAAGATGGTAAAAAGAACAGTTGAACAAAGCCAGCTTATATAGTCTGTTAAATATTCTTCTATGTTAAGGAAATTAAAATTTCGTTAGCTACAGAAACAGTAATAGGGAGAAGCTATATGATATTCTAAGTATCTGGAGTTTAAGTGGAGTTCCAGCAGGAAGGCTTATAGGCATCTGTGTACTTGTCCTCTCAGTGGCTCCAGCCAGAACCAGATAACTTAAGCATAACTTAAGCCGCAGGCATTCATTTATTCCTGAGTCTGAGCTCATCTGCACAGTTTTCTGTCTATATGTATACTTTTCTTAGACTAGAGAGGTTTGCTTATAATTTTTAAATTCAGTTTTCCAAGGTCTTTCAAAGTTTTTCACTGGCTGCTTCTTATTCATTCACAGTGAGCAAAACTCATTTGAGGACATTTTACAAACACAAATCCAGTTTTATAAAGCCGGAGTCAACAAAATCTTCCACAATTTTAGATTCAAATCCAGATTCAGACATTAAAGTAAAAGTCAGTTTACATTGTCAAGTATTTGATCAAGTAGCATGGATTTTGTTTTACAACATTTAAATTGGGTGTAGTTAAAACTATTCAACTTGAGAATTTTTTGATAGGTGTTCTTATCTATCAGTTTTAGCCTAATTTCTGCTCTGAGTTGTTTTCATCAGATTGGCTTTATTTTTGAGTTGTACTCAAGTAAGGTTAGCTGATATTATTTCAAAAATCAAAGACTGATGATTAATCTTACTAATCTATTCAGCCCTACTTCTGTATATTATGGTACAAATGTTAACTTAGTGAAAGAAAAAAACATTTCAAGCAGCATATTTAGGGAATTTGTAACAACTGTTGAGTGTAACAGGACGATTATGACAAAAACAGCTTTTGTCTCTTTTGGAAGCAAAATATAAAGAAATCAAAAGTGACCTAAGCCATTTGCACAGGCCTGCCTCTGCTGGTGAGTATGTGTAGTCAGGTGTGTGTGTTTGTTTGTCTGTTTGTTTGTTGGTTTACATATTGGCTTCGTTCAAGCACACTGTTTAATTCCAGAGTGTGGGTGTGTTTTTATTCTGACTGATGCAGACTGGTGTAGTGAGTGCCAGCACTGCAGCAGGTTACACATAACAGTTGTTTCTCTTTGTTTGTTCCTGACTGCTGAGTTACTGATTTGTTCAATCACTTTAAGTGTGTCTGTGTTTTGTGCATAACACTGCATGGCCATGCAGCCAGAGGAGCGAAGATTCTAGTTTTATAAGTCAAAGGTCTACTATTTGTTTACCAAAAAGGGTTGAATTTCATAGAAGTGAAGATTTTTGTTGGGTTTTAAGAAACTGCAGTTCAGTGATGATCCTAAGCTCCTCTGGGTATAATCCCATGCTTATCCATGCGGCAGGCATGAACACTGACACACTGGTGATGTTCTGGTTCATTTGGTTTGTTGGTTAATGGGTGCAGCGTGTGCCTTACAGTTGGGCGTAGGAGTTTTTCTTACCCAAGAAAAATTTCTGCTCCTGTTTGTCTGCATTTTTTAATGTTTAATTTCTGTTTTAGGACATTTCATCAAGGAATATAAGTAAATGGAAGAGGGGGTTTAATCTCATTACTGTTTCTTTTGGTGCTGTGTGTTCTTTGAGGGGATGTGAGCTCGTTGATGGGGATTTTATTATGATTTTCATCAATGAGAAGGTTTTATTTTACTCAGATTAATTGATTTCTTGTTATTTCACCGTATTACAGGAAGCTGTTATTGGTGGACTGCTGGCTGAAACCACCTACTCCGTCACTGTGGCTGCTTACACCACCAAGGGCGACGGAGCTCGGAGCAAAGCTAAGGTCGTCACCACGACTGGAGCAGGTTCGCAGCACTTTTATCGACGCTTTCATGCAAAACAGAGAGCATGCACAGATCAGATGTTACAGTGACATCTGTGGGGCTTTCTGTGTTTGCCTGGGACCTATTAGTTAGATTATTTAAAGAAACCCCACAGTAATATTTCTTTATGAATATACATTTAAGAATGGAGTGGATAAACCTCATTAAGTCAAAATATTTTTATTTTTAAAGAAAAAACATCGTTATACATTATTATTGTGTTTTTTTTCCACCCAGTCCAGTTTATTAGAAAGCCGGGATAGGATATTTGAACTCTGTGGTAATGTGAGGTACTATTGATTGGTTGTGGTATTGTACTTGTATGAAGTAATACTGCGTTGTAACGGTAGTATTGTTGTGTTGTTAATACTGTTTTTGTAGATTCATATATACATGCACAAAGTAACTATTTTAACTGTTAATCTTTGGTTTATTCACCTTTACCCATGGTAAATATCAAAATCTTTTAAGTGCAGCCTAATTTAAAATTTTGAAAAATACAACCTTTAATCTGATTAATTAAAGGTTGAAATCTAGTAATTTTGATACAACCGAAAAACGTTTTATCAAAAACATGTCTTTGTTTTTTAATAAATTGGTGTGTTTCTGTTTAGTGAATTTATTTTCATATTTTCAATTTGCACAATTACATGGTCATTGGAAATAGAGTTAGTGTAAAGATGACTTTGTGGAAAAGTACCACATGCTGTGATCCTATTAGAAAGGCCCTGAGGACGAGAAATATTAAAGGCCAATTTAGAGATTATAAAAGAAAAAAACTGACTACAAGAAGATAGCTGCTCATCAGAGTTGACCATGTAAGCAACCCATGTTTGTTTTGTAGAGGATGACAAGGAAGGTGGTAAAGAAAATCTCATTTTGGGGTCACTGAGCCTAAATTTAGCCGTGATTTTAAACATTTTGGCATGTGGATTTAATTTTTTGTCTTTTCAGTGCCAGGCAAACCCACTATGATGATCAGCACCACCATGGGAAACACGGCACTCATCCAGTGGCAGCCGCCTAAGGAAATGGTGGGTGAGCTGATGGGTTACCAGCTGCAGTATAAGCGCACCGACGAAGAGACCTTCACCTCACTGGAGCTGAGCAAAACTAAGGACCACCACACCATCACCGAGTTGCACAAAGGAGCAACCTACGTCTTCCGGCTCAGCGCCCGGAACCGCGCCGGCGCCGGTGAGGCCTACGTGAAGGAGATCAGCACGCCTGAAGACCTGCCCACAGGCTTCCCGCTCAACCTCAAGGTGACGGGTCTCACCCAGTCGAGCACGCAGCTCACCTGGGAGCCTCCGAACCTGAAGGAACGGAACGGCAAGATAACTTACTACAGGGTGGTGTACAAAGACATAAACAACCAGCAAGACAGTAATAGCAACACCACGGAAACACACTTGACCATCGAGGGACTGAACCCAGACACCACCTATGACATCCGCGTTCAGGCTTTCACCAGCAAGGGGGGCGGCCCTCTGAGCCCCAGCATCCAGAGCAGGACCATGTCGAACGGTAGGGCGTTTATTCATACACACCTCAACAATGTTTGTTTTGAAAACATGACATCGGGGCTTTAAGCCCTCATGTGATCATACTTCGCCATGCATCCGTCAACAAGTCCACGTGTTTCATAACATTTGCTGGCGCCTTAACTTCTGTTAACTCCAGTTTTGTCTCCATCTGTGCCACGTCTGTCTCATCTTCCTCTCAGTGTACCGCAGCTCTGTTTATTGATTTACAGAGTGCTAATCTCATTACACGCTACAGTCACATTACCACGCATCCTCATCCTCCATCCCATTACACATAAATCTAAAGCGTACCCAGCACATACCTCCTTGTGTGTTTTATAATCTTATAAACCTAAGATTTTTTATTAATTAGTGGATTGGTGCCTATTTTAAGACACAGGTTGCCTTCTCTACTGTCACATATATTCCAGTGATCTCTGAGATCTCAGTCTGTTGGAAAACTATTCATACCACTTCAACTTTTTGAAGTTGAAAGACAAGAATATATGGTATTACATTTTTGCAACACCTCACATAAAATATTTTTTTTACATCACTTTATTAAACTTGTTCATAATATAATATGAACAAGTCATTTAATATTTAAATAGAATTAAGTATCAAGCCTTTACATTTATTAAAAATCTCAAACAAAAAACAGAACAAGCAACAAACTCCTCAACCCCCCTCAAAAAATAGTGACCTATTATGCTTCCTTGAAGAGATTAGTATATGATATACAGTATATTATGTCTATACAAAACATATTCATTACATTTTGCACAAAGTGAGATTTTAGTCTGGTCAGTTCTGCTTATTTTGAGCTCCTTTCAGAATGAGCTGCTTTAGGGCGTCTTGTCACTTTAAATCCAAATAAGCTGCTGCTGGGTTAGGGTAACCTGATGCTGGAGCTCATCAGTTTGCTAGGTGACGATGCAGTGCCCCTCGTTTGTGACGTAACAGTCAAACGGCTCTTTTTCCAGGCGCAAAAATCATTAATTTATTGCCAATAAGTGGTTGGGTATGCTTGGACTACACGTCCAGGCACAGCTGGAAGTATAAAAATGTGCAAATGGTAAAATTTGTATAATAGTCCCCCTTTAAATCAAAACCCTAAACCTTCCTCCTCAATGACACTTTCCAATTTAATTACATCCAAATTTGGTCTTCTGGTATTTTTCCAATAGTATGCCCAAGCCAATAAATATTTGTTGATATATATTTTTTCTCAAGACAATAATTTTGAACAAATGTCTTTGCAGATTTCCCAACCCTTAACTTTGGTGTCAAGGCAGTCACAAAAACCTCTGTTCTACTCACCTGGGACCTGCCAGAAAACTACAAATCCCAGGCTCCGTTCAAGGTATGTGTCAGTCAAAATTATCCGAAGTATCACGGGAAAACTTGGCTTTTTATCACTTCCTTACATGTGAGTGCAAACTCAAGTTTTCTCCCTTTTTTTTCTTGCAGATCTTGTACAACCAACAGAGTGTGGAGGTGGAGGGAAACCAAAAGAGGAAGCTGATCACACATCTGCAGCCAGACACCGACTACTCGTTTGTGCTGACTAGCAGGGGAATCATTGCTGGCGGTCTCCAGCAGCAGGTGTCCATCCGCACGGCCCCTGACCTGATTAAAGCCAAGCCCGTCTCACAAACGCCTCAGAATGGCAAAATGACCATCAACCTGCCAAAAGTCCAGACCACCACCCGCGTCAGGTCAGTTATTTATGTAGCACCATTCACACCTCCAAATGCCGCAAACTTTCAATAGCATAAGCATTGTCAGTATAATACAAAAAATGCAAACTGTTGTAGTTTGCTGGTGTGAGCATGATGTCTCCATTCAGAGGTTTTTCATCCCACTGGGGGCAGACCCTGAGGCTCACCCAGAAAGCATTGGAGGGAATTTAGGGACTTTACATCCATTCTGGCCTGGAAATGCTGCCGGATGCCCTAGAATGAACTGGAGAATAAACGATCCGGTTTATGAATAATAGTAGCATTTTGGCTGTAAGGACATCAATTACAGGTGCATCTTAATAAATCAAAATAGCACCATAAAGTTGATTAATCTCAGTAGTTCAGTTCAAAAAGGTAAACTCTATATTGATACATTACAGGTTCGCACAGATGCATGAAATCCTTGAAAATGCTTGAATTTCTGAGGCATTTTCATGGTTTTGAAAGTGCTTGATTTCTGTATAAAGTCTTTGAATGTGTGTGATATTCAAAATGCACAGTTTTGTAATAAAGTGCAATCTAACATTTGATAAAAAGCCTAAATTTGAGAAGCATTACAGTTGAAACCACGTATTTTTACACACCTAATAGAAAGGCCGACAGCTTTTTCTCACAGTCTGACTTAACTTCTCTTGTTTTTGGCCAGTTAGAATTACCAAAAAGTATTTCATGGGACTTAAAAAAAATGTGTTATATTTTAGTTTACCTTGTGCCTGCTGTAGAATGTCAAATAGTATCACAAGATATTAACAGCAGTGTTAAATTATATGTAATAGTAAATTGCAACTGTCTAATTTAGTTCATCATTGCCAAAGTGTGGGGCTGGAAAAGTTTGAAAACTTACCTTGAAAAGTAAGTTTAAAGTAAGTCAATTTTACTGTAGGAAAAGTGAATGAACCCTGGAATGGTGTGAAAAGGAATTGGGCTCTTCAGACTGTCACATATGTGAAAATAATCCGATTCTCAAAGCACCGACTCCAGCCGTAATCCAGATGATGATAGTGCATCTTCTGTATGCATTATCATACAGAAGATGATGGTGCAGAAGATGATATGCACTATCATGCCACACAGAAGATATATGATATCTTCTACCACAATGTTTTCTTCCATTCAAATTATTTTCCATTAGGAAGGGTTGTGCAGATCACTGCAGATCCAAATCTTATAAAGGGTTTTGCTCATTTGCCTTTTTAAAAGAAATGCATCCAGTTAATTTCTAAGAAGTAAGAACAGGATTTGGGTCAGTCTTTCTTTGGGAGCGCTTGCTGCATTTTGCCAATTTCAGTAAATTAATTAAAAGCTGATTTTGATCCACCAAAGTTAGCTTCAGAGTAAAACCTATTGGATAGACGAGGTCATATTAAAGGAAATGGAAAAGGTGTGTTTATAAAGGATCAATACTTTGTACTTTAATTGTAAAAAGATTTTAATCTAAATTAAAATAAAAAGTTTCCGTCTGTGTTGGTTACTCTGAAAAGTAAGAAGCTTCTCAAGATGAGCTGCAGGAAAAATATCAGCATCTGATCGATAGCGAAGCACTGCTCCAACTCTTAAACTGCAGCTTTTACTCTCAGAAAGCTGATGATAATTTAGACTTAACATCAGGCTGAGCTGTTTTCTTTTGACGTAAATTGTTAAGAGCTGCTAAGAGCTGGGTAAAGCCTTTACCTTTATGTACACACACTCACACAAATACAGACATGCCAGAGGAGCGCAGCGAGTTGATTGGTGTTAAGATTACGGTGCTGTCAAGTCCGGGCCAGGTCCAGCTCAAACTGACGGACGGACCGGGTTGGCGATGGGGGGGTGGAGGAGTGGAGGGGTGTGTTAGCTTGTGTTGGTGAGGTGCCGCCTTGTTATACACGTCTTCTTCCACTCCCAGACTTGAGTGACTGTTGAATCACAGATGCGAAGCAGAGAAGAGGAGGAGGAGAAGGAAAGGCAGCTGCTTTCGTTGTCAGCAGCAGCTCGTTTTACAAAATGCCGCAGTGGAGAGAAAACTTTGAGCCGAGAGAAAACAGTCGGGGCTTGACAGCGAGATAGAGCCAACGCAAATATAAACATAGAAACATGAGTGCTTTGTGTGCTCTCGCATGTGTGCTCGTTGAGTCAGTACCTAACCTCCTCAGTTTGACCCTCCCCAATGATGTCCTTCATTTCCATCCATCTGGGTCTTCATAACAGCAGCACAGAAACACATATTTGCTCTTATTAACCTCAGGAATCCTACAGGGATCTCCATTAGCTGAAGGCTCCCCTCCACTGAATGGTGTTTGTTCCGGTCCGTGGCAGATGTTCTTAGCGTTTAGCCATTAATTGGGGAACGCAGCGCCAATCTGCTGGAGTTCGACCTTGGTTGGACTCACTTGTACGGTGGCGTCGTTCCAACAAAAGCATCTCCAAGTCTCCAAATGTGTCTACTGAGTCATGCTCTGTTTACTGAGGTCTTTTTTTTTTTTTCATTCCTCATCAGATGGTTTTACATCGTGGTGGTGCCACAAACCCAATCGATGCAGCGGTGGAAGAACCCAGACGAGGTGGACCTGGAAGAGGTGAGTGCCAGGCGGGGGGCTGATTGGCTAATGTTCCCAGGTTACAAGGGTCACGGAAAGCATTTTCCGCTCCAACTGGGTGGGGAGTCGCCGGTGGTAGCCAATTATCTCTACCCTCCTGAGCTCAGGGAGGAAGAGATATTAAACTGTGAGTCACTCAGGTAGGAGGGGAGTCTCCTGATTGGATGCCAGTTATGCAAACAGCAGCCATCTGTCGAATAAAACCGTCTGCACGTTCAGATTATAGTATTAATGTGTAACAAGTGATGTAGGGCTTAATTTGATCTCTCTTATATACCTTTGCAAGCAATACCTACAAATTTCTCTCTACCTTTGCATATAGTGGCACCTCTGGTGAGGATATGTAAATTAATTAATATGTCATGACAGTAACATTCTGAGATGAAAACTTTTTTAAAAATCTAAGCTTTTGAGCACATTATAAGTAAATATTTAAAGTTAAAATCTTGTGGCCCGTGGTTAAAAACAATTGGGTCATTTCATCAGGATTTAGGCCCCAAACATCCAATACAATCTGCAATGAAATGATTTACCAGATATAAAATCAGTCTTCTTCCACAAATATCAGTCCACTAAAAAGACAACAAAACTGCAAGATGACTAAAAGGAAACAGTGTAAGCCAGAATGATAGTGTTATCCTATTGCTCTGTCACAATAACAAATATTGCTGGATGATAAATTGTTCCAGTAATTATTGCAATGAACTATCATGTTGTTTTGAGGACATTTTCAATTCATCTATTGGTAATGGCATACCAATGTAAGTTCACCCTTTTGAAGACTAATAAACTTTAATTTATGAAAGAGCACTTTGCATTGGAGCTGGAAGACACTTAAAATATCCAAAATAAAAACAAAAATAAAATCCAGTTACAACTGAAACCATAAATAAAAAATCAATTATGAGGTCTCTAAGCAAATGAAAACAGAAATTATTGAGCTTATTTTACTTCATCATCCAATTATTTGCCTATTGTGACAGGTTTAGCAACAGGTGTATAGTTCAGATGCACTCTGGTTGAGGCTACCTATCTTCTCATAAATTTTTATTATTTGTTGTTGAATAATGATGCTTCCTTTTAGTCATCTTGCAGTTTTGTTAGTCATGGGGGAGTTTAGACCTACATGCCTGAATAATAATGGCAGGAGGTTTAAGTAAACTTGGAGATCTGAATCACCATTGCTCAAGGTCTCCCCTTAGGAATAATGGAGGAGACAGAGAGGGAAAGAGATGGGACTCCCTGAGTCATTAAACACAGAGCAGGCCATTGTCTCCTCCCTCCAACATAATGATTTAATAAAGCTACATCTGGAGCGGCACATGAGACATCAGTGACAGGAAACAAAACGCTGCTGAAAAACACAATGCCGCAGTGCTGTACACTCCCGCTCATTTATTAACCAGGCTGGCAGTCATGCTGAGATTGTGTGCTCCACTAAGTGCTAATTGCTCACTTCGTAGCTTGGCTGCATTGTTTGCCGTTGTGCCAGCGTGCAAAGGGCATTTTAGCACTGTGGAGTCATTATCTTTTACTGAGCAGCACAGCCAAACCTGGACATACACTGTCAATGCAAAGGCTTTGTTTTTTCTGAGATTCCAGGAGTTCAGACGCTTATACACTAGTTTAGGGTTTCTTAACGATGAGCCCCAGTCTTTCATCTTTTAGATGTGTCGCTCCTCCATCACACCTGATTAAAATGATTGCATTACCTCTTCGGCATGCTGTCAAGTCCTGCAGGAACCTGTTAATCACCTGCAGGACAGAGCACCCCTGATGGCCAGGGCTAACAAACCCTGCATTAGTTTTTGCTAAAATGTAAACCTGAGTTGATGCTACAGCCTGGGTGCTGTACTTTGGCAGGTTGTCAGGTCTCAGGGGTCATCTCACTTGGGCTCTGTTGCTAATTTTAAACCATAACCTTTCCACTTTGCCTTCTTCCCCCAGCTGCTCAGGTCCAGAGAAGGTCCGGTGCTGAGGCGCAGACGCCACGTGGAGTCCCCCAGGGCATATGTTGCAGCCAAATTGACTCATCTTCCGCCAACCTTTATGCTGGGTGATGGCCAGGACTACATGGGTTTCATAAACAGGCCCCTAACTAACATGCAGGAGTTCCAATGGTTTGTTGTTGCAGTACTACGAAACGAGGGGACGGATGGCACAGCTAATTATGTAAGTTTCATCCTTCTTCTCTACTTGGACCAGGGCAGATGGTTGGACCTCGCATTATACTCTCTAGACCAGCAGTTCTCAAAAGTCAGACTGAGACTGAACAGTTTGTCGATCTAATACCATATTTCTAGCTACTATAGCAGTGGTTGGTAATAAAATGAAAAGCAAAGCACTTTATTTATGGAAGTAGGAGGACAAAACATTCTGTAAATTTTGCCCACACTCTTATGAGCTGAATTATCAACAAGTCCTATCAAAACAAAAACTGAGCAAGTTAACATTAGCCTAGCAACTGTACTAATATCCTGGGGTGAGCAAGATGCTTAATGTTTCATAAAGGATATGTAGATCTATACACATATAGATATATATAATACATGTGTATATTTAAAGTGGCTTCTGCTTAAACCCCTTAAAGAAGTCTTTAATATGTAAAGATTTTCCATCTGTCATTTATTTATGGTGCTGTTAGCAAGTATTTGCCTTGCTATATATTTGTTATGGTTTTTGGATTTTGGTCACACTTATGTTTTTCACACTATTGAATACATTTTAATTTCAGATAGCTCTATATCTCGGTTTCAATGATCATTAAGGGAAAATATAGTCTTTTACTTCACTGTGGTGGAATTTCAGCCCACTCTTCTTTGCAGAATTTTGATTCAGCCACAGGGAATGCGTGAATGGTTTGTTTATTACATGTAACAGCATTTAAATCACATTTAAATAAGGATTTTTACCAAAACAGGCTGCGTAAGCCAAGTGCGCCTGAGGTTAAGGTCATGTAGATTAATAGCCGCACATTATTCTTTTGAATCTCTTGCAAAAGTGAAGATACAGCAAGCAATCCTGGTCTTAAAGCAATGTAAAACCATCATGTTTGATTATCACTATTATATTTTATTGTCTGAAAAGTTGTTTCATGTCAGATGTAACGATATGCAGACTTTTCAAAATGTTCCACAGAATATTTTCCTCAACTTAAGTCTGGTGGATCATCAAAGTAATTTAAAGTAAATGTATTCTCCCAGGGATTTTTTGCCTAGCTTTTTTTTTGTGTGTGTTGAATCATGAACACTGACCCGTAATTGATTCGAGTGAGGCATGCAGTGCTTTAGCTCTTGTTCTGGGTCCTTTTGTGACTTCCTGGATGGTTCTTTGATGCTCTCTGGAAGTAATTGTGGTTGGCCTGGAAATCTGACTTGATCAGGCAGGTGGTAGTAATTAGGTACTTGGTGTTGCTTGTGAAATTGAACAGGAAAAGGTAACACATTTTCAAATAGATTTACACAAATTATCTTTCTGACATTAAAGGTGACCTATTATGCTTCCTGGAACAGGTTTGGCTAAGTCTAAAGCCTGTACAAAACATGTTCATTATATTTTTTGGACATAATCATTCTTAGATAATGAGATTTTGGTCTGGTCAGTTCTGCCAATTTTGATCACCCTTCAGAATGAGCTGCTTTAATTTCAAATAAGCTGCTGCTCCAACTCAGTGTTTACACTCACACATGAAAATGGCTGCAAACAATCCCCATTTACATAACTTTGAAAAGCAGAAGCACAGCCTCCTGCACAACCAACAAAAATGCAGCCAATGGTTTCTGAATGGTAACTCAACAAAGCACTTCTCTTCTCTAGCAGGCATTGTACAGCACATACAGCAGTAAAACCAACTGACCAAATGTCCTGGAACTCAGCTGGCGTTGCTAGGTAACAGACTAGGCGTGGCTGGCGTTGCTAGGTGACGGGCACTGCCTGCTGATTTGTAACATTTTGAAACGGCTCATTTTACAGACACCAAAAAACATTAATTTATTGCCAAAAACCAGGTGGATATTTTTGTGGGGTTTTAAGCATGTTGGCTGTTTTTAGAAGCACTAAGCAAGTAAATGAAAGTACAAAAACTTTAGAACTTAATATACTTTTTCCTTCTGCATGTTATAATCACCCCTGGGTCTAGCTTTTATCTTACTTGTTTCAACAGTGTCATGATGGTTTACCCTAAATGTTTCTCCTTGTGTGTAGAGAAGTGAACTTTATTTGTTGGGGCAATGGTAATCACCATTATCACATTTGGATGAATTGCCTTCTTAAAATTAAAGTGGCCATTATCCTTCACTGTCTAAAATGAGCAACAAACACTTTTCAATGTAAGTTGTCATTTTCTTTTTGCTTGCTCATCCAGGTTAATTAATTTCAGGTTAACTTTATCACCCATCATCAAACTCTCACCACTTTTCAGCCTCTAGGGTTTGGAAAACTGCTGCGATCAGACAAAGTGGTTGTTTGTTTTCTTCCCTCCACTTAGCCTTTATTGTAGCAGCCTCTAAGATAAATTACAGCTTGTCCTTATAACTCCCTTATCGGTTGACAATGACATCAGAGATCCTGCTTTGGCTTCCCTGCAGCCAGCGGGGGCCCCATCCAGATGTCTTAGCAATGCTAATACAGGCCTCTTGGCTTGCTAAGTGGCGGCACTGTGCACTTGTTGAGCAGCGCTAACACGGAGGCCCACGTCTCTTTGGGATGGTCTGGGCTAAACTTCACTGCAGGAGGAATGAGAGTCTGCGATTGCTCTGGGCTCCTCCTCTACCCCAGACATGCATATTCAGCAGCTGGGCCCTCGACGACCAGAGAGGGAGAGTCCTTCATGTCTTAAACTGAATCTCAGACTTTTTACCTATTTCTTTTTTTCTTTCCTTCCACTCCCTCCTTTGAGCTCTTTTTCTCGTCCTCTCTCCACTGTGAAGACTGCAGAGGAGATCGATTAGTGCGGTTGGAGTTAAGAGGGAGACTAGGACCCGGTCACAGGGCCGAGACAGTCCGTAAGGCAGGCCTGATTCCCTTGAAGCGCTGCTTTACATGTCCCTAAAGCCCCCCGTGTCCCCCATGTAATCCCTCCACTCTGAGAAGACCATGGACGTGCAAGGGAGGCAGTCCTGGCCAGCTATGATATATCTGACTTCAAAGAAAATCCTCAAATCCCATCGTTGCACAGGACTCTCGCCACACCTGCACGGCACAGCAAGTTAGCTCAAAAACGCTTTCTTTCCTCAAACTGACAGGAAGTTACTCACCTTTTAAACTGGACCACTTAGATTTATTGGGCTCCACTCACAGGGTGGTTCAATTAGTAATTTGCAATAAACCTAATGCAAATTACAAGTAGTGGTGAGCATTAATTGTGTCTTTTATCATTTATTATGATAAATTTCTTATCATAAACATTTTGATTTAATGTTGTCATGATAAATTCTATTTAACGTTTAAAACCCTCCAATACCGTCCGTATTGTTACTTTTACTATTTTCTCCACTGTTTGTTCAGTGAAATCGTCAAAAAATACAAACGAGAGCATCAATAAATATAATTACGTAGATTTGAAAATATGATTAAATGCATTTCTTGTGTGCAACTCAGTGATATAAATTATACTTTTTAAGTCATTTGTATTCTGAAGACACCTAACTGAAATAGGAATGTTTTTCAAGAGCAGCATTTATGGTTGTGGCAGTATGAATACATTTACAGCCATACAGTTGCATAAAAAAGAAGCTAGAACTAATTTATCATAATTTTTATCAATCACTATCACAATTTCACCACATAATATCGTGATAAAACTATAAGTTCATATCTCCAACCCCTAATTGCATGTTGTCATTTCCTAAGTAATACATTGTTGAGACGTATTGTGTTTTTGTTGACACCAAAGATGAACTTAACATTTCCAGAGTTTTCCTGTTTTTTTCAGCTTGTTAGAGCATTGTGCTGTAACAAATGCTGAATAAATACTTAAAGTTCTCCAAATATGCCAAAAAGGGTGGCTGTAATTAAAACTAATGAATGAAATCTAATTATTTCTTTGTTTGAACTTCACGTATGTTGTCTGCCAGCAACTATTCAAAACGTGTCATCCTGGGAAATAGGTTATCATCCAATGCAAAGTGGATTTTTAACACATTTCACATCTCGACCACACACTTTATTGAATTTTATAGATATTTTATGTGACCAAATTAAAGTTTCACTAATCTGACTGAGCTGGAACTATTTTGTAAAGAACAATTGTCATCATTGTCTGCTAAACCGATTGAGATCGACGTTAGCGTACTTGCATCTCCAGTTGCACTACTTTGTGTTTGTCTATCACATTAAATCCTAATAGAATACATTGAAGTTTGCACTTGTAATGTCACTAAACATGAACAATTACACAGAGTATGCAGATTTTGGTACAATACACTGTAGTTTTGAAATAACGAGCCCACTCCAGAGCATCCATTGTTTGTGTAGTCTGTCACTGATTGCTGCACAAATCCTATCAGTCAGACGCCGCAGCAGTGTTTGTTTTTGTTGGCCCCCACGCGGCATTTGCAGATGTTTTATTACCAAAGGCGCTGGGTAGAAGAAGAAGAAGAAGGTGAAGCGTGCAGCAGGCAGACGCTGCCTGGAGCAGGATCTTCACCAGACCCAGGAGAATAAAACAACAAGTAGTGGAATAAATGACTTGTGTCTTTACTAGGCATTCACAAACTCCCCTCGTGTGGATCAAACGGGACCACTAGGGTTTAATAAGCCCTCGTATATCAATGGCCACAAGAAGCCGCTAGTGGTTGAAGAGTCTGAGAATGGAGGGGGAGCGAGAGAAAGAAAGGAGAGGAGAATACGCCTTCATGTCTCCCCAGCACCAAAGGCGGATAAACAAGCCGGGGGAAGTGTGAAATAAGATGATAGATGCTGGGTGTGTATAAACAGTATCATTTAATGCGAAAAGAGACTGAGGGAGGAAGAAGAATGAACTACTGTGTGATCTGAGGCAGAGAGGAGGGGTGGTGCTGGAGAGCAAAAGAGAGGATGAGATGTTTTCCTCTTTTTTCCCCATTTCTAAGCCTTGTGTCCAGTCCAGCCTGTGAAACTCCGATGAGACGAAGTGAACCGACAGCGGAGGAGGTGATTGTTCCTCCGTGTGCTGTCCTCGTGATAAGAGGAAAGTCAGGTTTTGGCAGAGACAGGAACCCAAACCGAGCGATCAGATTTGCTCTTTGGAGTTTGATCCAAGCATTTGTATTCTCCTCACTCTCATGGAGAGTTTGCTTTGTAGCGCTAATTCTGTTGCTTCAAGCTCCAAACACCCCAAACATTGAAGACAAGCTGCTTTTAAAATTTAAAAGGCTCAAACGAACAGTATCAAGAGGGGATTATGAAACAAGATGCTTTTTGTGGGTTTTTTGTTGTTGTTTTTGAATACGGCTGAAACAATTAATCATATTAATTGTGTTTAATCGATTATGGAACTAATTTAGTAAACGATTATAGGATAGAAAGAAGAGTGGAAGGGACGAGGGAACTATGAAAAAACAATATTTGGGGTGTTTTGTAGTTTTTTGCGTGGGGCTGAAACAATTAATCGCATTAATTGTGATTAATCAATTACTGGCGTTATCGTCAGCTAATTTAGGTTTCAGTTATCTGTCAATTGGAGTCTATTGACAATAAAAAACTGCAATTTGCTGAAAGAACAACACAAAAATGTACAATATACACATTTTGCATACAATATAAAAAAACTTTCCTGTAAATATGTTCCTCAAGTACATTTTTAGCTTTACTCGGTTCGTATTTACTAAAATAAATCTATTATTTATCACTTTTTCCTGTCCAGCTTTTAATTGGTTCACCCAAAAAACAATCAACAGATCAGCCCTACACTGTACTGATGTTAAGTCGAGCAGAAAAGGCTGAGCTTTTCAATATGTTGATATTAGAATCATTGTTTTAGCTGCAGATGCTTCCTCTGCTACAGATGATCAAGCATACAGTAAAGGAAGGCTATATTATATGTTAGGCAACAAAATGTTCATTTTCTTGTTTAAAAAAGGAATTTAATTTTGTTTATTTGCATTAATGCTTAGGTATTTATCTAAAAATCTTAAGAATGTGGTCTTTTGTTAATCCGATTAATCGATTGTCAAAATAATCTATAGAGTTGATTACTAAAATAATCATTAGGTGCATCTCCAGTTTTGAGCGACTTCTGGTGCAGGTTTTTGAGGGTGGCAGCTAACATTGTTTGTCTAGCGGGTAGCATCTTTTCCCAGAGGCGGCGACTCCAGTTATCTGAATGCTTTTTATTCATTGATGCTCTAGTTTATTTATAAAGGACAAGCTGAAAAAAAAAAATAACTAGAGAGAATTACCAAAGCGGCGTCCAATGCATTTTACATTTGTAGACACCAATCAGGCTTAAAGTCGAAGCCCCTGATGGTTGAAGAGGGAAACATTGATCTTCTTGTTGTAAAGGGTTGCAGAGACTCATTCTGAGCAAACGTTGATGCGTTTTATTGGAATTTGGAGACAGACAAAGATGAATAGCAAGTCCACAGTTTCAGTTGGGTTTATTTCTGGACTTTAACTCAGTCCTGAAAACGAAAACAAGAATTTGGAAATATTCTAGACCTAAGTCCCTTCCCTGATGTCTAAAAGTTGTCTCTGCTTCTTTCTTTCCTTCCATTCTTTTGTCCCACTGCCCTTCTTTCTGTCCTTTGTGTTTCACCACCATTATATCCTTGATGTGTCCTCCCACTCTTTTTACTGTTCTTTGTGTCCTAAATCTATTTGTTCCTTTCTTCCTTTGTCACACTTTCTTCCATGTATTTATCCCTTTCTGCCATATAGTCGAATCTCCTGCCTTATTTAATTTACATCCTTCCTTCTTTTTTCCAAGTTCTATAATTCAAATTTGTCCGCTGCAGAAATATCTGCCTTAAGCTAATTTGTGACCTTCAGTATTTTATATGTAAAATGAGTTTAAAACACTGAGTACTCATGGAAATTATGATGCTATTTTTCTTAAATGACTTTCCACGGCGTACTTAGGCCATGCAGAATGTCTTTTGTGGGTTTTTATATAACTATTAGATGTAATTCGGCATTTTCCATCCTGTATTTTGGGATTTCAGGGGATTTATTGCAAACTCTGCTTATAACTGTGTTTGAAATGAAGGCTTGGCATTCAGACAGCTCAAGAGCAAGGAAGAAGTGCCCTTTCTGCTGCTGAATGACAGGCGGGACATGCAAAGACGAAACTGAATGAAGGAAAAAAGCACAAAAGAGAAACTGCAGGACAAGACAAAGGGTAGACGGTACCCTGTAGCCACGTTTCTTCTTCTCACAGATAAAGGCAGATATCTTTTATTTCTCCTACTTTTTGTCACTAAAATCTTGTTGCCCACCTTCTCCATGTCTTTCACTTTGTCATGCAGTGTGAAGGGACTGCATGACCCCATCCCAGGGGTCCTCAGGACCCCTGGGATGGTGGCGGGAGCTGTGGATACATAGCAGGCGTCTTTGCATGTTTGTTTGTTTGTCCTGTCTGGCGCTTGCCCTGCAGCTTATTTAAGCCATTTTATGGAAGGCGAGGGGGGTCAGCAGCAAGTTGCAACAAATGTGCACATGCTGCGTGTGGCAGATCTACAGAAGAGGATTGGGGCCTCTGGAAAAGAAAGAAAAGATTCAGACTTTTAACTAAGAATTTTAACTTTTCTCAAAATTTTAACTTTTTTCCACAAAATTCTGACTCTTCTCATAATTTGACTTTTTTTCTCAGAATCAGAATTGTTTTAATTGTTTAGGCAAAAAACTCCAACCTGTAAAATAAATTTGGGATGAGCTTTCAGTATAGATAAAATGCAGGTTTACAAATCCTATTACAAGGAAGAAATACTTATGTGATTATTTTCACACACTAGCAACATGTTTGACACACAACTAAGGATATTTGTTTATTTATTTGGATTTTGACAAAGATTGACAGACTTAGATCTCAAGATTTTGACTTTTTTCTCATAATCAAAATTGTTAATGCACCATCAGGCAAATCTAGTCTTAAAATTCAAATTTTGGGACAAGCTGTCAGTACAAATGAGATGCAAGTTTACAATTAATACAAGGAAGACATAGTTACATGATTTTTTTTTTTTCATGAACTAACAACGTAATTAGGTGTATGTCTTTAGTGACATACACCTAAGTTTTATTTTTTGGTGGCCCTAATCTTCTTCCGTACATAGCTCTTCTTCGGAGGGTCTGGGGTGGCGGAGGAGGGCGCCGCGTAGCCCACGGGCCAAGCTAGCTACCATGACACCTCTGTGTGTGTCTCGTTTTTCCGTGCCGTCTCTCATCGCCTCATCCCTCTCTCCTGTTCACTCTCTGCGCCTCAGACAAACACTCGGAAATCACACGCGCTCTCGCTCTCTCTGCGTCTGCAACCTAGACAAACGCGCTCACTTGTAGAGACTCAAAGGAGTTAGACAGAAGGCTTTGAAAAACTGATGTTACACATACGCTCACTCTAGCAGATGCACACAAATAACCAAATACTCCTTCTAGATTCTGCCGTAGGATTTAGCAGAAATGTATTAAATCTTTATCCAATATCTCATTTTCGTTCTCAATTTTGTCTCATAACATTAGTCTAGGAGCAACTCTGTAATCACTTTTAGACTTATAGAGTAAGCACTTGAGTTAAATTAGCTGAAAACGACTTCTGAGAAGCATATAATGTGAAAAAGGGATTAAATGTGACTAACAAAGTGAAATGAATTACTGCTACTTCTTCCACTCGAGCTCCTAAGTACTCAAACAAAGCTTATTGACAGCTGGAGACTCCGGATCACCAGATAGGGTTTTGATAACGCTACAATATGGGACAAATCCCTGTTCAAGGTTTCTGTGTCGATCAATTTCTCCATTGAAGAGGCGTGAAAAGCTTCAATTTAAAGGCGAGTATGTTTGTAATTCCCATGAATTCCAAATATGTGATTGGGAATGGCAACTGGGATTCAAACAGTGAGGCTTTATCCATCCATATATCGTCTCTAGATGCTTACCTTTGCATTTATAATTCAGCCATTGTGCTAGCGCTCATCACCTACCTGCCATCTCAGCGTCTTATTCAGGCATTGGAGCGACAAACCCCTTCTACTTGGGAGCGGCTACTTATGCTGCACTTTGGGGAAATAGTAGACAGCGATTTTACAGAAGAGCTATGGAGTCAACACGTTTTAATGACACAAAACTTTTTATGAACCTTGAGAGCTCTGGTGGAGACAGCTGCACATTGAAAAGAAACAAAAACAAACAATTTTCCTTCTACTACTTCCTGTTTTCTTCTTGTTTTCACTTGGAGTAACATCCGCCTGTTGATCAAGTGACTCGTGATGTGGGGAAAAAAAGGTGTTGCCGTGGTGGCGTAGGGGATAGCGCGACCCACATTTGGAGGCCTTGAGTCCTTTTCGCGGCCGTAGCGGGTTCGACTCCCGGACCCGGCGGCATTTGCCGCATGTCTTCCCCCCTCTCCTTACCCCATTCCTGTCAGCCTACTGTCAAAATAAGGGACACTAGAGCCCAAAAAAAAGCCCCCTGGTGGGGGGAAAAAAAAAAGGTGTTTCCATTGCAGTTTTTAAAAAAATATATGTATTCTGTACGGCCAAAAAACCACCTCAACCTAGAGTGGACTTCTTTTTGATCAAGAAATTAGTTTTTCCATTAAGCAAGTTTATTTTAAAAATGTTGAATTGTGCAATTTAATGCTCAGAGGAAATGCAGCTGAGTGAACCCTGAACCCTCCGTTGTCCGACTGCAGACAGAATTACGCATCTATTCTGATCTGTGAGAAACAACCTGACGTCGCTCACCGTTTCTGACTCACCGTCAGCCTCACACATTCCTTCACAGCCTCATCCCGTCTTTGTGATGCTCAGAGAGGCCAGGAGCGTTATTAGCTGCGTGACTGAGCTTTTATCAGATATTAGGGCTGTTCAAATGGATGATCCCACTACACGGCCGTGACCAACAGACAAAAAGCCCTCTCTTTTTGTTCTGCTCCTGTCTGAAGCCACAGCTGCAGTTATTTGTTACTGCAGCAAAAAAGGGCGATATTTTCCCAGGATTCCCTGCAGGGCTGTGTCCATAAGCCTCTTTCTGGGACATCCCCATACAACAGGAAGCCCGGAGGTGTCGTCACACAGGCGGCGTCCCGCAGCGGCTCCGTTCTCCCTTCGCCTTTGGATAATGGGTTCCTCCCACAGGCGCTCGGAGCCAGAGTGAACCCGCCTTACCGTGTGTGCGTGTGTTTTTGAGAAATGACAAAATGAAAGACATTGCTATGCGATCCAACGCCGTTTTCATGAAAATGTGAATCCTTTCACTTTCCTGCTTGAGCTACTTCGCGTGTGTGTCGAACATCGGCGCGCGATTGAGACATGCTGCTTCGCGCGCGCACACATAATGTGAATTTTTCCGGCAGTTGCCCAAGAGTAAGAGAGATAACAGAACTATATGACAGAGGCACAGGACTGTTTGAGCTCATCTCAGCTTATCTTTCCAATTAATATCTGCCTGTGTGCCAAAGAGCAGGCTGCTGCGTGGCTAATGATGCGGATTACCGCTGCCTGCTGCCCTGCCGCTCCCGCCGCACGCTGGGAGCCAAATTCCCTCCGAGGCCTGCGATCTGTCACCCCCTTCTCCCTCCACCTGCACATCCCAGGAACATTCAATAGGTGGCACGCTGAGCTCTAACGACATACGCCTCCCTCTTTCTCGTCTGTCAGCTTGTTTTTCTCAGTTATTCTCTCTCTTCGTCACTCTTCTCTTTTTTTCCCTCCTTTAAACACTGCATCCCTTTGTCTGCTCTCGCTCCCTCAGAAACGCTCTCACACACACCTACATGCCTCCCCGCTAGCCCTCCCCCACGCCGTAATTTGGAGACGTTAAGTGGAAAGATGTCTCATTTACAAGCAAGGTGGAAACGCACCCTCACCGTCACCTTCCTCCTCCTCCTCTGTCTCTGTCACGGTGTGATCACTAATGAAGAAGAGATGAGTCCTCGTCTGTGCCCCCATTTATCTCAGCGAACCAAGGGACGCGTGCACTCATCCCCACCTCTCTGTCTTTCCCCTCGTACCCCTCTGCTGTCATCCAGCATCTTGGTTTATTCAAACAGAAATACTCTTATAAAAATAAATAAAATTAATCCAGTTGGTTCGTTCACAAGAAAAAGTGTCATTTAGGTTTCATCTAAACCACGTGTCAAACTCAAGGCCCGGGGGCCAAATTTGGCCCGCCGTAGCTTTTTATGTGCCCGTCTAGACTCCAGATGCCAAATTGCATCAATCAATCTGGAACAACCAAATTAAGAGATCCCCATAGCTTATTAGCGCTAATGCTAATGCAAAAATGATCAAAAAACATCAGATTTAAGTGGTGCTAACTCCCACTGCAGTATTCCTCACGTCTACTACTCTGCTGCCTCAGCATTACTTGATGTAAAGTCATAGTCCGTGATCGATACAGTGAGTGAGTCACATTTATCATCTTACCTAAGAGGAAATATAGCAAAATTCCTTGCAAATATTTCTAAATTTGCACCACAAATTGCTAAATCTTTTAAAAACTGATCTGTGTAGATATTCAATATTATTTAATTTTATGAAGCACTTACCGTATGCAGAGCTATTTGTTAATGAAGGAAATCTGTAGTAGCAAATTTGAATATTATATAAAATCAGAGCCACTTAATATTTGAAAAAAATAAAATAAAATTCAATATTAATGTTGCATATTGCCCTTTTGGTGAACTTTAGCATCTTAATCGCTGAAATCTAGATAATATCTGGGATCCAATGGCAGGGACAGTCCACCAATTCAGCAGATACATCATTAGAGGCTCAGAGAGAATGCAGATAATGTCAACTATTGCATCACAGCAGTCTTTTGAGTTTCAATTCTAAGCATGTTGATATTGTGATTCAATGTCAGCTCTACATAGAGACCAATAAAAGAAACAAATATGAGAAAGACTGCTGACTTCACAGTTGCTCAACGAGGGGAAGCCACAAAGGTTCACTGCTGAGAAGCTGAATGTTAACAGAATTTAAAGTTTGGTGGAAGGAAAAAATGTGGAAGAAAAATAACACTTAAAAATCCTTTCTAATCTATCTAATGGATCCATGTAGTATAATATTACACATTGATAATTAATTGAGAAGCCATCTGTATTAATAATAAGACCATCTGCCCTGATCACAGGTAGTTGTTCATTAATCTTCAGTTTTCTATAGTGAGTACTGAAGTAAACACTGTTTGTTTTTCTCCCGACAGATGACCTTTTCGTCCAGCCCCTACTCTGACCCAGTCCAGATCCCAAAGCAGCTGTCCCAAGTTGGGGATCAGCCTGAGATGTTGTGGGTCATGGGTCCCGTGCTGGCAGTGGTCGTCATCATCATCATCGTCATCGCCATCCTTCTGTTTAAAAAGTAAGTTGCCTTTGGCTTCCACTCCTGTGCTTTTCTTTAGGTGAAACAGCAGTAAAGTCGGTGATTAAAGGTTTCTGTTGGATTCATTAGTAATGGTCATAAAAAAAAAAAAAATCGCTTGAACTGCTCACAAGCAAAACAACAAGATCCAATTTCTCCGACTGTAGAATTCGACATCGAGAGAGAGAGAGACGAGATTGACTTGTGTCTCAAAGAGATTTCGGCCCACTTGGCAGTTGTCAACAATACCGTGTTAAGTGTCAGATGAACTGGCAGCTGACATACCTGTTTTAATAAAATCGCAGCCTGCCTGTCAAACGCACTTAGGGTGGGAGTGAAAAATGTGTTTTGGCAACACCATTGGTCACTTCAGAAAAAGAAACAGACGGCAGCAGCAGAGGGCTTAGCTAAAAGCTCAGTCAATATCTCTTTAAAGTGCTTGAGCTGCCCCTGTGCAGAGCACCATGATTAGAAACAGGTGCTGTGGAGAATCCGGCTCCTCTCACTGTCTCTGTTGCTCTAATTGCGCCTTTTCAGTTGTTCATGTGTTAATATATGAAGTATTTTCAGTTAGTTTCTAGTGCAAATATCTGAGAATACTGTTACGACTGACTCAAAGTCATAACAAAACGGGAGACCATGCAGTGGTTAAAGTGCATAAAAAGGAATATTAACAAAAACAACAATGGATTGTGGATGTCAGTATCAGTGGTGCAATGCAAATGCTTGTATGTGGTATATGAGTGCATATGGAAGTGTTGAGGTACAAAGACAAACTCAAATGTCCAAAAGGAGGGGAGCTGAGGCCTGGCAAGTGGACGCTGAAGGTGACCCAGAAGGTGGAGACAGCCAGGTTCAAATATGCCGCGCTCCAAATCAACAGATCAGAAACACCTGCAAAGGGGAGGAGCACAAAGACAGACAAAAGCAACACCTGCAGCCCAGCCCTTAAGGCCCAGGGCCGTAACAATACTTCAAATAAGACAAATCTAACAAAGCAACTTTTCAGCCTGTTTTAAGTCAATGATTCCTTAATATTGATTAAAAACGTACTAGTTCCACTGGTAGATTATTTCACTCATAAGACATTTTTCCCATGTTATTAGTGAAATAATCGACTTGTGGAACCAGTAATTTGCTATCGGTATTAGGAAATTATTGACCTAAAACAAGCTCAAAGTTAGTTTTCTCTTATTTCAAATGTTCTAAGATTTTGTATTTTTGCAGTCCAGGAAGAGTTGCGGTAGTGTTTTTACAACCTGAGCTATTTCACACACCAACTGGGACATTATTGTGAAGTGGAAGGCAAAGAATGCATGGTTTTAATATTTTGTAAACAAATACAAATCTGAAAAGTGTGGTGTGCATTTCTGTTTTGTCTCCTTTATTGCACACCTCCTAAATAAAACCAAATAAGTAGTAAATAGAGTCCAGATGTAAGATTACTTGAAGCTTTTTGTAATATTTATCTAAAGGCAATTCTGCACATTTATTTAACCGCTTAAGTATATTTAAAGAATAACTCCAATACTTTAAAAATGCAAATAAACAAATCATTCAATAAAATGTTTAAATCAGGAAATAAACATTCCGATTGTAGCAAAGGATGCAGCTGCATCCTCAGATCTGTCTGCTTGACAAGTCGACATAAGGTATTTTTCAGATTAGCAAATTAATAATTGGATAACAGAAGGTGATTAGTAAAAGTTTATCTTTTTTAACAAAATTTGAACCAGGTGAGGCTAAAACTGCTTCTTGAGGTGTTTTGAGTAGAACATATTAAAAAACAAATAAGGTTTTTTATTCTAAGTACAGAATTTGTATTTTTTGTACAGTTTTGGCTTAATTACTTCTCTTAGTCTGTTGTTCTTTCAGTAAATGGCCTTTTTTAGAGTCATTATGCTCCACCTAACTATTAATCAATTACTAAATTAGCTAACGATTTATTCTGTAATTGATTAATCATGATTAATTGTTCCTGCCCTAATATTAGCATAATAAAAAATGGGGTTAAAATAGTGATGTGGACATTTATAGGTATCCCATTTGAACCTGCAGCTCCTTATTTACCTCCCTTCCCTTCCTGCTGATTAAGTCCCTCGTTCTTCCTCGTCCTGGCAGCTCCATTACAGATTCTGCGTCTCGCATCATACCTGCCTCCCCGGGCTGCCATCGCCAGCCTGTGCAGCAGCTGTCTCCGGCAGACTTAAAGAGCCGCCGGTTAATAATAGGCCTTGAGACAGCTCGCTGCTGAGTAGCACATCCTCTTGTGTGGAAGTCCCTTTCTCTGTGTAGATACTGATTGACAACAGGGACTGTGGGGAGGTGGGTGTGTGGCCTTTTCACTGTGGACTGGCGGTAAATGTGCATAAGAATAATCACACTGTAGCTCTGGTTGTTATTGCTTCCTGCAGAGCCCAGCAGCGAACAGTGATGAGCCTGTTCTATAAAGCCTCCTGCAACTGTTATTCTCTTTTTTCTCCTCTCTCTCTCCTTGTGCTTTCAAGTTGTTGATATTTTTAGTTCATGAATAGCTATTACACATTAACTCGTCCCCCTCTATCTTTTGTTTCTTGCCCCTGTGAATGCAGCAAGCAGGAAAGGTGAGTACTCTCAGCGTTGCATCATAACTTCATGCATCACTACTTGTTCTTATTTGTTTCGTGAGCTCAGGACTGGTTCAAAGTTAGCTGCTGGAATCACATACAAAAAAGGACATTTAAACAGAACAGGAGTAAAATGAAATCAAGCGGTTATCTGCTCCAATTTGGTGAGGTTTACAAGACGAAGCAGCCAACTCTACACCCCCTGACAGCTGAGGTTGAGGGAACCCCCGGGTCACTTCCATGTACCAGTGCATGTTCCACATCTAGAGCCAGCATTCCTCTTCAGATTGTTCTGTCTGCCATGGTTTGTCTCCATGCTGTGTTTCATTATCCAGCAAGTCACAGTGTTCCCCTCCAAGATTGGCCCCATCTGAATATGCCAAGGCATCACCTGCTGCTGAATGGGCCATTGTGAAGTAAATGCCAGACATTGGAGGTGGGGGTTTTGGAGAGGGTAGACTGCTCAAAAAGACACGTCCTCATTTTTTAGGCTGACATTTTCCACTGAGACACTTTTCCTCCACTTTTAGCCCTTTTTTTGCGTCTCTCTGCTTCATGGTGGCAGGAGTCTCAACAAAGGGCCCGGTTCTACCTTCATTAAGACTCCTCGGTACCTCACACTCTGCGTACTCCTTTTGTTTTCACTTGTCCTCACTCTCATTTTGAGCCAGAGATGGAAAACCCCACATGGGTTTTCTGACATGTTTACTATACTGCAGCACCAAAGCATCACTGGGTCAGAGGATGCAGAGCACTGCAAAACTATTCATATCTTCACATTCTGTCACGTTACAGGTGACTGCAAAATTATACAGAAATAATATGTATCTATATAGATAAATGGTGATAGAAAAGCTAGTGTTAGAAGTTTTGCTGTTTCTAGCAAATCCTGCAGAAATTCCACAACAGAATAACTAATTTATTAAATTTTTGTTATGTTTTATTTTGTTTTTATTAAGCAAAAGTTAAAAGTTTAACTTTGTATACAGCATTCCTAAAGATAGAAATGTAAATAAAAATATGGTTCATTGTGCTTTTCATTTTATAGAATAGATGCACATAAAATAAAATTAAATCTAAGACCTTTTTAAGACCATCATGAGTGAAATGTAAGACCTTTATCACTACAGAAATGTACAAAAGAGACATCCTTAACATCTGTAGTGCAAAGCATTTTTGCACAGAATGAATGCATCATCGAATGGGTTGGCAACAGAAATTATCCAATGGCAAAAGACAACAACTGGCCATAAATTTGCACTTAAACCATGATGGACACACACAAAAAAAGCAAACAAGCTAGCTAGCTCACTTTTTAAGCCAGCTAGCTAGTTTTTCCGCTCTCTCCATTTCCACTGAAGGAATCAGAAATGAGGATTTTTTAAAATAAATCTCCTAATATACCTTTTCTAACTAACAAGGGTTTATTAGCAGCTAGCCACCAGTAGCTTAAATCGCCTCATAAGAAGCTACAGTGGGCCACATTTGGCCCCCGACCTTGAGTTTGACCTCTGCGTTACATCATAGATCAGGGGTATCTAAAGTGTGAGCGGGGGGCCATTTGTAGCCATTGGGTGAATTGTAGACTGCCCTTGATCACAGTTCAAAAATAGCCTCAATTTGGTTTGCCAGTTCAGACAGTTAATGCAGATACATATTTAAAAACAAGGTTATTATGAATTTTTTCCTGATGCCAAGCCTTTAGGAAAAGATACAATTAGAATCTTAAATTAGAAAATCCAAGGTGCAACACAAAGGATTCATCCAGGTTTTTGCTTTTAATTTCAATTTATTAGTAATGGCAACCTAAACCATCCAGGAGCTTTAAGTGAAATGGAGACATTTAATAAGCTTGGCAAAATAAAGCAAGAGTAAGCAAAATCCTATTCTTGTTGCTTAAAAGACACAGCTAGAAAAAGATATTCAACCTGCTTTGTTTATTTCCAATAAATACTGTTTAGTTTGTTGTTTATTTAGCAGGTAAACATAAAAAAAGTAAAATAGTTTTTGCAATTATAATTAAAAAGAAAAATACTTGACATTTCATGGCCCCCCATGCCAAAAAGTTTGGACACCTCATAGACCCTCACATCACAGCCCACCCCCGCTCCCTCAGCCCTGCGCGGCACCATCAACGATCTCCGGGTAAAACTGGACACGGTCTGGCTCAGCTCTCGGCTGGAAAGGAGGAGATGCTTGTCAGAGATTAGCTGTCATGCCTGCAGCATTAGCCTAAGCCCCTGCAGCAAGAGATAACAGGTGGCGGTGAGGCCCGAGCCCCGGCAGCAGAGTGGAGGGGGGCGGAGGAGGAGGGGACCAGGTTAAAGCTTCCCGTGCATCGCAGACTTTGTGTATTCTCGCCACGACGCGCCTCGACAGAAGGCCCCCGCTCCTTCTTAAAACCATGCTCGCCACTTGCAAATGGAGTGCAATGAGATGTGAAATTTCCACAGGGCGCCCTGATGCTTCTTTCTGCCCATTTCCATTTGCTGTCAGGAGGTTTGCGAGTCTGCAGCTGTACGTGTGTTGGTGAGCGTGTGTGTGTGCATCTGTTTGCCTGTTTGCGCGTCAACAGATGCTGGGTGTCTGAATACAGGCAAGGCTGCGTTTGCTGTTACTTTCCTCTGCCTGATGGACGAACCTACGGTTGGCTGCGCTAAGCCGGTCCAATCGGTGCTGTTCTGTTCTGCTGGATGCAGCGCGGCCGGGCCTGGCAGCACAGGTGCTGCAGAACTGGTCTAATTATCCAGTGTTGTGCCACCCAGCTGATGAGCTAATTACAGCAGCCGCCTGTTTTCCTCTCAATCTGGGAAGCCAGTAAACACAATGTGTTGTTAGAACACACACACATGCGAGCAGCAGCCGCCGCAGCACACATTTAAATCTCTGCAAACACATACTCACGTTTCCACACAGCAGCTGTCACCGATCCAGCAACAAACGCAACCTAGCCCACTCCAGCAAAATTATGGTGCTTCTTCAAACACATTAAATTCAAGTTTCCTTTCCAACTAATGGGAATGAGACCCCTGGCCCCCACTGTCTCTTGAGTTTCCTGTCCTTAGAAGTATCTTCGAGAGCCATTAAATGCACCATTAACCTCGTCAAGCGTGCAAATGAGTCAAAGTGTGTGCATATAGTAATTATTAATGTCATTTTAAATCATCCTGTCATTTCTGCTTAAGAGTTATCCTGCAAACCGATGACTAAATTAGAGCATTTTTCACATATTTATTTCTTTCAGACAAGACAATACTAGCAGGGTGAATTCATCGCCTTGTTTTCTCCTTTTGCTTCTGCAGAAAGCGGGCGTCACCTTTACCGAAAGACGAGCACTCAGGCGGAGTGAAGGACTCGCTGCTGGGCAACTCCTCCGACCCCGTAGAGATGAGACGACTCAACTACCAAACCCCAGGTGATTAATAACTCTACAACTATCCCGTCTCAGTCAAGTTGGGTTTTACAAATAACTCGTCTAGTAGCCTAAAACTTTCCTACATTTTGTCACATTTTAGCTACAAACTTCAGTGGACTTTATTGGGATTTCGTCAACACAAAGTAGAGCATCAGCAACGATATAGGAGCTTGTTGTAAGTCAGTAGTTCTTTAATATTAATAAAAAAGAACTAGTTCCACTGGTTGATTTTTTTCACTTATAACAAGACATTTTTCCCATGTTAAAAGAGGAATTTTCTCCCAGTTGAACTAGTACTTTTTCATTAACATTAAGGAATATATATCTTATATGTCTTCCTCGAAAGTTACTTGTAAGTTAGCTTTGTCTAAATTCAAGTGTACTGAGATATTTGCAGTAGAAACTAGTCAAAAAATACATGGTAAGGTTTTGTATTTTTGCAGTGTACTGCATCTAGTCCTTCATAAGCTGTGAAAAAGATACACACAAAGCTTGCATGTTGTTCCTCAATGTCGATATAATTTTTTCTTTTTTTTTTACGTTCAAACTGGATTCTTACATCTTCTATTCATCTGTTGATTATTTTTTGACCTTGACATGACCTGCTTATTTTAGATTGTTAGTTTCACAGATTCGGGTGGGAAAAGAAACGAAAGCTCATTCTTTGTGAAGCTGAGCTTAATTTTTTGTGGCTATCATGGCCAGCTGACAGTTCGAGTCAAGTCAGGATGAGGAGATTCAGATTCTGTCCACACACTCACGCAGTAGTGAAGTGGAGGATGGAGGATGGAGGAGGAAGGTGGGGGAGACTTCTGCAGCATCAGCCTTCCTCCTGTTTCCTCCTGATCTTCCTCCTCCTCCCCTGGTGCTCGCTCGTCCTTCTCTCTCTCCCCCCAGCTGGTAATGAGTCCTGCTGCCTCTGATGTCAAGGTGAGCCGGGCCCAGGGAACAATAGAGCTGAGGGAAAATGTCAGCCCCGGTGCACGCGTCTGACCGTGCGTCTCTTGGTGTGCGTGTGTGTGTGTAGTCCCTTCTCACGGGTTATTAAAGATCTCATTTGCCGTACACACACACACACACACACAGCCCTTTGAACCCATGCAGCGGAATTAAGCAGTGTCGCCACTTTGAAAGAGCCCCGTTCTGCTGTCCTCCCACTCCACCTCTCTCGCCTTTTGTCTTCCATTTCCCCCTGTAGGGTAATCTCTTTTCTTTTCCTCTCGTTCTCTCCTCTCTCACTCTCTCTGTACGTCAACACTTATTTCCTTCTATTCCTCCCTCACCGCCTCTATATGTTGCTTCAAGTGTGGTGATTATCAAAAACCACCGAGGCTGCATCTAGATGGTGAAATCGTATGAGACTCGGAGCCGGGTGAATATTGAACAGCCGCAGCCTTCATCCTCTCTCTCTTCCTGCCTTTAATTCGTCCCCAGCAGGTGAACTTTCTCGCTCTGATTTTGATTGTTGTTGGATCGGCTTTGCTTATTTCTGACAGATGTCTTCTGCTCCTTTTGGTGCAGCAGGAGGTACTGACCTGCTTCTTCATTGACAAACCTTGTTCAGATTCTATCTTTGAAAGCCTGATGAAGAATTTAGAGACAACTTGCAGAGGGACAGTACAATGAGTTTAAGGAAATGATTTAAAATACAGTTTTCATGTAAAGAAACCAAAGCTTTTCAACCCAGCTTTCCAAAACTGAGTTTTTATGTTCACAAAATATAAAACAATGAAAAGGAAGGAAGAGTGGTAGGAAGGAAGGGGGGATGCAAGGGAAAAAGGATGTAAGGCACAATAAAAGAAAAGGTTGCAAGGAAGGGATGAAGGACACAAAGAAGGATGCAAGAACAGAGGTAGTGATCAAAGAAGGAGGCAATGAAGGGATGTAGGACATGAAGAAAGGAAAGACACAAAAAAGTATGCAACCAGAGAAATAGGGCACAAAGAAGGATGCGAGGAAGGGATGTAAGGACATACAGAAGGATGCAACCAGAGAAGGAGGACACAAAAAATTATCCATGGAAGGAATGTAGGGCAAAAAGAAGGATGCAAAGAGAGAGGAGGGACACAAAGGTGTTTGCTACCAGAGAAATAGGGCACAAAGAAGGATACAAGGAAGGAATGTAGGACAAAAAGGATGACGCAAGGAAAGGGGTGGAGACAAAGAATGATGTAAGGGAGTGAGGACACAAAGAAGAATTCAAGGCAGGGATGTAAGGCCATACAGAAGGATGCAAGGGATGAACAGCACAAAAGAGGAAGCCAGTAAGAGAGGAGGACCCAAAGGAGGATGCAAGGGAGGCCAGTAGGCCAAAAATGCGAAAACAAGGACAGAAGTAATTCTAAAAGAAGATTGCAAGGAAAGAATGTAGGACACAAAGAAGGATACAGGGAAGGGATGTAGGACACAAAAAAGGGTACAAGGAGAGGCAGTACACAAAGAAGGATGCAAAGTAGGGAGGTAGGACACTAAAAAGAAAAGAAAGGAGGATTAAAATAAGCCCCCTTTCTCTTAAATTTGGATGATATTTTTTTTATCGACACAAACATATTTCCATTTAGGATGTTAATAAATGAAGCATCTGCTGAACATCTGCTATTTGATTACATTTTGTTCTGCAAAGCAATGTTTGCAACTGAAAGATGATTTTAATTATTTTAATATGACTTGATCATTATATCTGTAATAAAGTCCTTGCACAAAACAGCGAGCAAATGTGCTTTTCTGGTTGAAATAAAAATGATCCCTGTGTATATGGGCTGGTCATCAGCAACTGTTTTAGCTGGAAGAGTTAAAATTAGAGTTGTTGCAAATTGAGGAGGATTGAGGCAGCAGTTGAGAAACAGAGAGGGTGAATTTCAGCTCATGAAATTACCTCTTTTCTGCACAAAGCAGGTGTCATTTTGGTTAGCGTTCCACGCTTTATTGCCACAATTTGGAAAAGAACAAACACAACCCACTGAGTCTTTTCAGAAAGGTACAATTTCTGTTAAATTTTAGTCAAAGACTTCTCTTTTAATGACACCTTTTAGGATGTTTTCGAGCTCTTATAATGAAGCAAATTAGCCTGTCTTTTTATTATTGTTCGCCTCCTTTTTGCAGTTTTCAGCTGCAGTATTCACGTTCAATATTAGTCTGACTACAAACACTCGTACCTGTCTGTATTTTTATTCAAATGCAATATGAATGTTCTTTTCTGACTGCTATGTGGGTTTAGAATAAGATCAAAGTCCAGACCTAATTATATCAATCGTTTGCGGCAGAAATTGTGATTCCTCTCCATGAAGTCTGAGCTTGAGTTGTTTTACAAAGTAGAGCGGACAAACTGGATGTTAAAAGTTGGTAGAGACATATTCAGAAAGACCTGCAACTAGGGCTGGACAATAAGTCAATAACAATATTGCGATAGGCATGGATCAATATCAATAGAAAATACACCTGGATCAGTAGTTTCACTGAACTCCGATCCAGAGTTCTAGCTGCTCAACCTCTCACTGTTGGCTAATAAAACCTGGTGGCATCAACTAACTCTCTCACTGTTACCAGGCAACATCCTCTGGAGTAACTTGTGGTTACCTGGCAACAACCTGTTGAGTTTCAGGTTTTTCCAATTGCCTCATAAGTTCTTAAATAAGCAACGCCATTGAGTGAAAACTGCAGCATAAAACAAGAAAGTTATGCCACTAGTTTGGCAGTATTTCACAGACTTAAAATAAAAAACTAATATTATTGACTAATAGAAAATGCTTATATCGTGATACGTTTTTCAGCCATGTCATCCAGCTCTACTTGCAGGTGTAGTTGTAGCAAAAAGTGGTTCTAGAAAGTACTAACACATAAATTTCCAGATATGTGTTGACCTATCACATAAAATCCAAATAAAGTAAGCTGTGGAAAGCTTTAAAAGATCTAAACATTTGTAGAAATACTATATCTCCATTTAGTCAGTGGTTCATGACTTTATACATGCACAGGAGAGTTTCTTTAGGTTGAGCTCTGTTTCACTTGTATTCAGCTGACCAAATTGCCCAGAGATGGGTCATCACCATCTGCTGTTCCGAGTTAACTGGCTGCAGATCCAGCCTATCCAGAGTGTGATCCTGAGCCGCCTCCATTGATCGAGTCGTCTTCTTCCTCCCTGCTTTTACTCTCCTCTCTCAACAGGTCCCAGCACTCATCGCTGCCCCAACACTCCAAGTTAGTCTGTTTTCTCACCTACAGCATACTTCCCACACATGCAGTCTTTTTCTTCTTCACTCGCTCGCTCCTGAACCCATTCCCCCGATGCAATCTTGACAGACATCACAAGCTTACAAGCTTGTTGCCTCTGGCACTCCAAGGATGCGCCAATGGCCTTCCACTGGCTGTGAACTTTCCCACATCACCTTTATGATGCAGCAGCAGAGGCCTGCATGGTTTCATGGATAGTTGAGCAGTTGCACTTGTTGTACATTAGCCTTGTTATCAATGGCTTCACCCTCCGTTTAACCAAAAACGTAGCCATAAGACGCGCACAACCACGCACACACTGTTGGTAATGCGCTCAGTGGCCCCTCGGTGAGATAAGATTAAATTTGCGTAATGGGTCGGGCCTCATCTTGTAAAGTGGCCATCAGCCATTAGCATTAATGCAATAAAAAGCTTGCAAAGGTCTGTCACCTGAAAGCCTGACCCTTGACCTCACAGATGCACTCAGCTAAAGACCCTTTTAAAGTGTCTGCACTGTGTGAGGTTGACAATAATCCATGGTTTAACCTCACAGGTTGTCCATGTGTTGTATTCAGAGCCTGTCAGAGGTTTACATACACCCTTCATCAATCAGCTTGAAGGTCATTTATATATTCCAAGGTTTTACGCAGCTCTTCTTTTAAGGACGATATCACAAATATATTCAATGAACAGGCAAAACAAGTTTTTATTTATTGAGGTTTTTCTCTAATTCGGAATTACATAAGCATATAAATTTACTCTGAATTGTCACTTATGGAGTTAACCTTTCAATAGGATTTTCAGAGTCATTCTAGATGCTTAATCTTATCCATCTTTATTCGTTCCACAACAGTTCTTGTGAGGTTTGGGTTGTTCTCTTAATTGAGCGCTGGCATAAGTTCAAGCTTGTGAACCCAATTTATTAAAATTAATCGAAGTTGTATCGTCATCCTGAAAAAGAGCTGTCCAAATTTTGTCAGTAAAAGCCCAAAATTTGGTAATATCCATGCCGGAGAAGAGTGCATGTAAATGTAAGGCCTGAACTGCGAGTTCCTTTAAGTGCCTCTCCGAGTTCAGAAGCACAGGATGAATTTGTGTCGGTAGATTAGCAATAAATCATCCAATAACCCAACGATGAGAAAGCTAGAGAGCAGCAGGGGGGTTGTTTGAAATTAATCCAGCCAAGCGCTCCAGGCGGGGCCGAAAGACAGCCTATTGTAGGGAAAGGGATTTCAAAGAAATGAGTTTTGGCTGGTGACCAGTCAGTTTCTTCCCTTCTCATGGTACGGAGTGACAGTGTGTCTGATCTGTAGAGGCTTGTGAGTTCCTGCTGCGTCTCCACCACCACCTCTACCACCGACCGGAGAGATGTCTGCCTCACGCTTCCTCCAAGAAGCATGCTCACCCACTCCACTCATGTGCATCTCCGTGCCAGTCCCACTTTTGTCCCCCTTGTTTGGCATGACGACATCACCAAAATGTCACCAGCCTGTTTTCCTGTCGCCTCATGCGTTGTTGAAGATCTTGCACTTTCCTCACCGTCACAACCACCTCATGGTCCCACCGGCAGCCTCACTCACATCGCGGTCTGACCGTTTGTTTCTGTGCAGGTTGGATGCCATTTCTCACTCTTCCTCTCTCTGCTCCTTCCTCCAGGAATGAGGGAACACCCACCAATTCCTGTCATTGACCTGGCTGACCACATAGAGAGACTTAAGGCCAACGACGGCCTCCGTTTCTCCCAGGAGTATGAGGTAAGAGCAAAGCTTTCCTGATTCCTCCTCTTTCAAGTATATAAATGGATTTCCTTGTACGATCAGCGAGGAACCTTTTTTTTCCCCTTTTTGATCTCATATGCATGTATTCTAATGGGTTATGGGAGACTTCTTACATAGAAGTTCTTCAGTCATTTTCACAACTCTATTACCAAACCCACTAGGAAACCAACACTTATATTAAATGCTGCGAGTTGCTTTTTCACAAACCTACCAGGTGGCAAGTCGCTTAAGCAATCCGTGTTCGTCTTGCCGCTTCCCAGAAGAATGGGGATTTTTCTGAGAGGGGCGGGGAGGAATGCAGGAGGTCTCTCTGCTGCAACTCGGTGAGGGATTATCTGTTGTCAGTGTTCTTCTTCACCAGAAAGAATAAAAAAAAAAGAAGAAGAAGAGGGAGGAGGGAGGGAGCAAATTTGCATTTAAAGTGGTACATAGTTGGTTTGGGGTTCTGAGCATGGCTAGATGAAGAAGAGAGGCATCCTTGAATACAGAAAAACACGATTTGTCTTTTATTTATTTGCTCCGATTGTTGGATCTGTCTGCTCTAATCAGGGCTGCTCAAATGTTGGTTCCAACAAGGCGGTCGGAAAGGTTGTGAATCTTGGCTTTTATCTAGAAACTCGTGTTATTCCCTATGTCACTGCTTGTGACCAATGTTTCTAAGTCTAGAAAAGTTGCACTGCAGTCTAATATTTCTATTTCCACAATTATTGGTATTATTGAAGCAAATTTATGTTTTATTGCAATAGCATAATCTAATTGAAAAACAAAGGTAAAATCCGGACTTTAATTTAAGTACACTTGCGCTCATACCTTCGTCACACTTCTAATACTCATTTAAAAATAAAGCAAACAAAATCTGACCACTATCTAAGGCAGTTAGCCGCAGATGCTTTGGACGAGGCGAAAAACTCAGAGGTAGGATCGCTGCACCTTTCACGTTAGGATGGGCATTTATCGTGTCGTTTATCATTTACCTTGCAAGATTTCTCATAAGAATTTTTATTTATCATTGTCATGATAAATTTCAGTTATAGATATTACTTTAAACAAAAAATAACAGTATTACTGGACAACAGTTCTTGTTTATGCTGTTCCAGTAGAACACTGAATACCACATTTTGATTCCAAAACACATGCGCAGCTACAAAAAGCTACAAATATCCTACAGATATTTTCAGTAATTTCCAACAAAATGCTGAAAGGTTTTTCAAATTCATACTTTGTTTTTTAGTTGATTTCATCTCACAAAGGCCCAGTTCTCTTTCAAGAAAGACTTTTCCTGCCTTTTGGTCTAAAGAAAGTAGCAGTACTATGAAGCTGTTAAATGTGTTGTCACAAAGATTAAATAAGAAATTAATTTGTCAAGTTGCCCAAATGAGCCCAAAACTGTTGCTACGGTTGAAGCTAACAAATCTAATTAGGTTGACTTGTTCAGCTGAACATCGAAGGTAACTAAGTCCCTGTTTTGTTTTTAAATAAATGTAGTTTAAGCAAATTTCCATTCAGAAAACTGGCCGTAGGTCATTATTTAGGCTTTTATCACTGTGATAATGGTTTTGAAATGGTACACAAAATCAAGTGCCATCCTGGTGTCCAGTTCTAAAACCCATAGAAAACTTTTATCTTGAGCTGAAAAGAGGAGACCACAAATTCAGACCTAGTTGTACAAAGTATTGACAGCAGTGAAACCAATAAACAATCATTTCTAAACAAGGGATTTGCAGCACACATTACTAAAACTGATGTTGTTTAATGCAAGAACTCTAAAATTGGATCTGTGGTCACTTTTCTGTTGTAATTAGTTGTTTTTGAATTCCAGTGGAAATTCATTTTGTTTCTGTAGCACCAATTAACAGTAAACTGTCATCTCAAAGCACTTTGCAAGAAAAACATCCAATAATATGAAATAAACCAAAGGATACACCAAACCCTAATAGGTTTAATGTGTATAATGTGGGACAAACTATGTAAAGATTATTTAGACCAAGTAAATTTTTAATTCTAATGTATATTTCCCCCCCTTCTTTTTCTTTGATTCTTGTGATCTGCTGTAAAATTAACAGCCAGCTAGAGAGGTTATTAGGCCGTGGTAAACCTCTCCACTCAATTAACCGGGTTTATGTGTTGCCTCTCCAGGCCGTCACCCTCCCGGCCCGTTGAGTTCATTTAAATGAACCTAACCACAGAAAGGAGCCTGAATGAGTGCGGGCAATCAGCCCGGCTCTCTTCCCGTCACTGCAAAAAGGAAAGACCCCCTCCGTGGCCCGGCAGATGGCCCTTCGTCTCCGCGCCAGCCGAGGCGCCGTGGCAGAACTCTGGCGCTTTGTCACAGTCACGTTCGCCGGCTGCTCCCATCAAGCCGTACCCTAAGGCGCAAAATTTGTAGAGGCTTCGCCACTTCCTCTCCCCCGACACTTTAGGCAGCCTGACACTTGGTTTCCGTGGTGCCGACTCCAGTCCGCAACACGCTGAGCAATGAACACGCTGGGTAATGAGCAGAATTTGTCAATCAGGCATGGTGCAAGTCCCCAGACAGTCTCTTTTAGATTGCCAGGAGCAACTTCACGCCGCACTCGTCATAGAGCCATCATTACGTTCCTTTAAAAGTATTTTCAGTTTTTTACTGGAAGCACCTTTGGCATCTGCTCCTCTCCTTTTCTACCCAACTTGTTTGCTAGTTGTCAACCTCTCTTGTGTGCCCGGCTGTCTCCACCAAGCTCTCAAATGAGTATGACACATTTTGACAGCAAATGAAATCTTTTTCTTCACGGTGCCGAGCACAGGCACAGAAATTGCCAATGCTGAGCTCATCAGCAGCAACGGGTCTTGACCCCCACCACTCACACGGCTGAGTAATTTGTAGATGTGACGAAGGATTTGTAGCGTACGAACTCTTCACATTTTATATGTTGACGTAGACGTTGACTTCAGAAAGGATGAAGCCGTTTTCAGGGCATGTTGCTGCAATTGTTGCTGCAATTTTAATACAAAAGCCAACAAAGAGAAGCTGACTACTTTTGATTTGTAAAATAGCTGAAAGTGCAGGTTCATCTTTAAAAAGAAAATTGGAGTCAGAAAAAATTCCCTCAGTTTAAAAAGGAACATTTGTATATTGCACAGTTTATTAAGCACAGTGTGATATATTTCAAGTCATTTCAGTTCATTTTTAATATCGCAACTTACAGCAAATGAAAATTCACAGCAAAAATGTTCTTTTAGTGGGAAATACTGCTGGTTGGAGTGTTGTATGTAAGCAAACTGATGGAAAGCTGAGTGGAAAGAAAAGCCGAGATGGCTGCAGACTTAAGTCAGTTGTGGATTGTGAAGCAAAGCATGAATGGTTGAAATCTAAAACATGAGAGTTCAATTTCAGCTTCTTTTCTATGTTTGTTTGCCCTTGGGCAAGGCACATATCCCCAAGTTGCTTATCGAGTACTGCTGTATGATTATGTGGTGCTTCTAGAGACATCAGCAATGTGTTAACGTGGAAGAAAAAGGGCTTCAATTATTCCCATTGCTTATGCACCTTTTTTTCTACCGTAGTTTTTCCTTCCACTCAACTTTCCATGAATATCTTTGAATACATCACTCTCGGCATGCAGCCAGCTTCTTTAGCAATCCTTTTGTGGCTTATCATCCGTCTAGAGGGTTTCAGCAACTGTCTGCTGGACCTGTCATGTCAGCAGTCTTCCCCATGATCTTTAGACCAGAACATGATCATAACATAACTATTAAGTGTTAAAAGCCCATTTTATTGGTCTTATATAACATCATAATTTTCTGGCAATGTGAGTTTTAGGAGGGTTTTAGGAGCAATAAAGAGGGAAAAGTTCTTGAAATATATCACTCCAAGTTGAATGACTCTAAATGATACAAGTTTTACTTTTTTGTATTGAAATACTGAACAAATGAGCCTTTCAATGGTATTAAAATTCAAAGATATGTACATCTGAGGTTATTGTGATCAAACTGGGATCTATTTACATTGAGTTCACCTGTTCTCCCAGCATGCATAGCATATGATTTTGCAATATTTTACTCCTGCGTCGTTCAAAGCTGTTGTAGCTGCTGCTGCGGGATTTGCTGTGGAAACACCAGACAAGGTTGTGGTGTGAGGAGGAAGAGTTGGGATCGATGCTGCATAGCGAGAGACATTGTGACATTATCCAACAAGGGATGGGAGGCCATCACATATCTCCCCAGGATCAATAAGTATGCAGTCCATCATCCCTCTTCTGCAGGAGTCAAATGACGCAAGGAGAAAATTGCCTGAAATGGGAGAACTGGCGGAACAATACATGAAAGGCGACAGAAATAGAAAGATTAGACGAGAAGCAATGAAATAGTTAGATTTCATGCTGTTGGTGATGGCCTTTTTGGAACCGATTTAAATCAACACAATTGAAGGTTTCTCTTCATTAACATGCATCAATAACATCAAATGTCAAGCAAGCCTTTAACCTGATAATCCAGGAGCAGCAGCTGCAGGATAAGCAGCATTATGTTGGTTTTTCCATTTGATGATGAATCTTCAGACACATGTTATGGGTAAATAGTATTTTCAGGTAAAAAGGTTTTTGCAGTCCGGAGCTCACCTCTGCTAGCTGAGCGACAGCAGAGCAATTTTCCCTCCATTTCTCTGCCGACGTAAAACTCAAGTATCCTTTTGTGCTTCTGCCCCCCTCCCCACCTCTCCGTCTCTTTCTCATCATTATTCTATCTCTGTCTCCCTGCTGTTTGCTTTCTGCTCCTCTTTCTCCTGTCCTTGCTCAGTCCATCGATCCGGGCCAGCAGTTTACCTGGGAGAACTCCAACATGGAAGTGAACAAGCCAAAGAATCGCTATGCAAACGTCATCGCTTATGATCACTCCAGAGTGGTCCTCACCTCTGTGGATGGTAAGAGCTCGTGGAGGCACTTAACCCCTCACCAGTTGCTGTTGAGCGAGGCGGTTGTTTATTTAGACTCTACTTCACGTGCGTTAAGAGGTATTTCAGTCTGATTTCTCATAACTTTTTTTGTTATATTGGCACTTTTTCCATCTTTGCTGCAGCTGTTCCAGGCAGCGACTACATCAATGGCAACTACATCGACGGCTACAGGAAGCAGAATGCCTACATCGCCACTCAGGGGCCTCTGCCGGAGACGCTGAGTGACTTCTGGAGAATGGTGTGGGAGCAGAGGTCCAACACCATCGTCATGATGACCAGACTGGAGGAGAAGTCAAGGGTAAGGAGAAGCACTGTGAAGAAAATAATTAATCACTTCCCTCATTGTTCAGTTATACACTGACTGGTTAGAGGTTTGATTTTACCCACTTAAATCAATTACAAAATTCTCACCAGTTCACATTATCAATTAGTTTCGGTGACATTTTTATCCATAAACACCAATCTCCCTTTGTATTCCAACAAGAAAGCAGATCTTAACCCTACACTGCAAAAATACAAAATCTCACCAAGTATTTTTAGTTTAATTTCTAGACCAAATATCTTAGTACACTTGAAATAAGGCAAAGCTAGCTTAGAAGTAACTTTCCACCAAGATATGCGAGTTCTTAATATTGCTGAAAAAGTACTGGTTCCCCTGCAGATTATTTCAGTTGTAGCATTGGAAAAATGTCTTTCTATGAGTGAAATAATCTGCCAGTGGAACCAGTACTTTCTCAGCAAGGTTAAAGAATTACTAACTTAAAATGAGCTTTTATATCGTGCTGAAAAGTTATTTGTTAGTCAGTGTTGTCTTATTTACTACGATATTTGCTCTAGAAACTAGACACAATATACTTGGTAAGATTTTGTGTTTTTGCAGTGTTCTGCCATCTTTACTCTGACATTCCTAAATAAAATCCAGAGTTGCCAATTGCCTCCAAAAGTCATGCAGCTTGTTGTTGACATTAAAGAAGTGGAGGAACCCTTTAAGTTGGCCTTGATAAAAGAAAACCTTCATTTAGAGCACAAAACCTAATTTAGAGCACAAAACCTAATGAAGATTTGTGGACCCATGCAGATAACTAAACCATAACTGAGGGACAGACATTCAGAATCAAAGTGGACCCTCTTTATTTGACTCCTCAAACAACACTTATAACTGCCTGTTTTATTAGTTCAAACACCAAATATGCGGTATGTACAGACAGACGGTTCCCACTGTACATACGTACAGTGGAAACTGTCACTGCTGTAGAAGCTAATATATTTCTAGCTGTTTTTTGCCCACAGCCAATCAACACCAATGAAAATTAATGGACTAAATCGACCTGCATTGGTTGCATTGTAAACATCAGCCAATGTTATGTCAAGTAGCATTGCACCCAGGTATTTCAGTTTTCCAAATAGCATTTCCTTTTGAATATTTAACGGGAAAAAAAGTACCATTACTGAATTGGGGGATAGACTGCAGTCCACTGTAAACAAAAATTCCCTTGACTTTTTGAAATTTCAGTCTGTAAAGGAACTGAACTTCATAACAGAAAGTTTGTATGAAGTCTGGATTGGAGTCTAGAGGGAAAAAGCCTAACAGAACAGGTTGTTCCCCAGAGTACCTGAAAGCTTTCCAGCCATATTGGTATACACTAACTCAGCTCTGCAGAGGGACTCTTAACACCTGAGAAAGTTTACAGACACACAGACACCCGGTCCCTCTTTAAGGCTGGATTTGTCAACCAGATCAAAGTCAGCAGAACTTCAAAGTCCACTTTGTCTGGTCGGTGTTGCTCCTCAGTCTTCTGTATAAAATCTCACTGAATTTGAAGAAACGCTGAGCTGCAGCTCTGAACTGCTGCTGCTCCATTCTCCCTCCTGTTTGTTTGTTTGCCACTTATGAAGGGTAGAGATGAAACTTTGCACACGAGAGCAACACCCGCTACTGAAGGGAAGCACATTTTCAGCCAAATTACAGCACACACAAGCACATTGTGGTTATTTTTAGACTTTCATTATAGCACCAGCTACATCGTTATTTAGAAACGGCTCCAGGAGTTCGACTCTCGATTGCCGCCTGCTTATTTTTGTAACGCTACACCGAAGGCGTCGCAGAGTCTCGTTTGTGTTGCTCTTTCTGAATTTGGTCCTCCGAAGTCGAAGAGCTCTAATCAGATTTCTAAAGTTGAAGCTTAAAGAGGATTGTGGCCCCACAGCGTTAAACACATCCCCGCCTAATAAAAGCAAAAAACAAATGAGCGCATGACAACTTGAGATTTCAAACAGGAACAGATTTATTTAATTACCATCGGAAAATAATGCTCACCAATTCCATGGGGGAAAAACAGACAGCGTGAAGTCCTGCCAGTATGTGGTGCTTTATTAGTGTGTGCACAGCCCCCTAATGAAGGAGTCCCCAGAGTAGAAAAAAAAACTGCAAGTAACAGAAAATATAAATGAAAAAAGCTCATTTTCAAAAACCCTATATGTGGGTTTCCAGGAGAGAATCATCACCTGGAGTTCGTCTCCTCCTCGTCTAGACAGAGGCTACAGGAAAGTAATTGTTTTGTCAAAGGAGATACCTAAATTGTTTCCCATCCTCCTAAAAAAATCCATCATCTGTTTTAATTCAGTGCTATCAGTGCAATCAATCATTTAGGTAAATTATGACCACACTCCAGCTCCGCGGAGCAGAGCTCATTTTATTTGGACCTTGGAGGATATCTTCAGGGCGGATGTGTTTGATTAGAAGATTTTTATTACACATTGGCTTCACGGCGAACACACAGGCGGATTCACAAATGCCTTTCTATATATAAAGTGTGTCTGAAAGGCAGTTTAGACAGACGGTCTCTCTTTGATCCCAGGATTAGTCAAATTTAAACAAACATGAGACAAGTCCTGCATATTTTAGATATTTCTGCTCCAAAACAACTAAACCAAATGAGTTTTATCATCTTCTCTGGCTATTTAGGTCAAAATCTCCCGCAGTGCAATACTTGAATTACATGTCAAACAAATATATATATACTATAAGTAAAACTGAAAGCACATACATGAAATAAACTCTATTCTATCAATAATTCTCTAAATTTTTAAATGGTATATTGAAAACATTAAAATTAATAAAAATAGATAGAATTTGAATTTATTGTATGTTTGCATTTATTTTATTGAATTAATTTATTGTTCTGTGCTGCATTAAAGTCAAAATACGCCACAATTAAATACATAAATAACTCTTAAAATATTTCTAGATGTTAAAATATCACAAGAATAAAAATGAATCCAATAAATAAATTAACATTAGAATATAAAAAATTAAATACAAGAATAATTTATTAAAATTTGTCTTAAGCATACGTTAAAAACATTGGTAATTATCTAATTACAACATTTTATTAAAAATAAATACTCAAAATGTAACGTAGCTTCACATTTACTTGAGGATTTATTAAAATGACATATTTTAATAGTTGCAAACATATTTATTTATGATAATACATTTAAATTCCTACATATGTACTATTTATTGAATTATACCACTTTTACAGGAAGGAAATATCAAAAATATTATACGATAAATAATTTTAAAAAATTATCTGTGCTATGAGAAAGACAAAAATATAAACTGTTTCAGTCACAAAATAAGGATAGAAATAATTTTTCTACATCAAACAAAAACTAAAAGTCTCACATTTTGAAAATAGTCATCAGATGGCTAATCCCAGTTTCAAACAGATGTTGCAAAAAGCCATATTGTTCAGCTTTTTAATACATTATTTAGATCATGTTACTCTGTAAACAGCTGTGCCTATGAATCACAATTAAAGCCGTCACTCTAATGAAGAGAAAATGTTTAGTGAAATAACAATTAAATGTTTGTTGTGAGCCTTAAAGACTTTCCAGAGTGAGACCGCCAACACTGTGCCAACAGCCGATTAGGCTGATTAAATTGCATCGGCACAGAAAACATTACTTAATAAGTGGAACCATCTTAACAAATCACATTGCAAATAAACAGTGTTCGGAAAGTAGCTAATAAAATTAAACGTCTTATAATTTCATAACGAGACAGGCAGGTGCATTCTTAGTTCTTTTAATTTTTGTTGTAGCTTATGTCACTTCTGGTGCCTACAACAATGATTGCCACTCCTGCTAAAGATCTGTTTTTACCTCATGAAGGCTTGTTTTGGTCTTTTTAGTGATTCTACTCACGGTAAATATGATCTATTTCAGATGAGTAGATATTTTTGTAGTAATTTGCAGACATTCTCTTTTCTTTCCCATTTTGAACAGTGGCTACAAGAAGTTGTATTACTCTGAATGTAGATGTGTGCAAGTTTAGACGAGCTGCTAGTCTTTGCAGTCAAGTTTAAAGATCTGCTTCATGCCCCATAAAAAGCGAAAATCATAGATTACTAATTAAAAATCTCTTGATCACCTGATTAAAATTAAAGAAAGGTTGGATTTTTCTACATTTTTCAGAGTGAAGTTCTTTAACTGAAGTAAAAAGGGTGGAAAAAAACTTAAAAAGTTCAGTATTATCCATTATTTGACTTCACAATGTTAACAAAAAGTTGTTTGCACAGCTACCATAGGAGATGTTTATTTTTCAACTTCCTTTCCATAAATTACTCATAGTTTGCTCACTTCTCTGTGCAAAAAATGCCCTCGGACGCATACTGTGAGCGAATGAGTCAATCCTCCCGTGACCAGCAAGACTTAATGCTTTATGCCAAATACTGCTGGAGCTGAACAAATACGATGCGATCTGACAGCAGGCAGATTTTGGCTTCCTCTTGCACTGTCATTACAAGAGAGTAAAACTTTAAAAGGTCAGGGGTTGAAATCAGACCAGAGGTGCAAGCCACTCTGTGTGTGTGAGTGTGTGTAGATCAAAGGTCTGCGGCTTCTGCAAAAGGCCGAGAAGAAGAGTTCAAAGCGAAGGTAGACGATGGCGCAGCCTGTGTGTGTCAGTATGAGCGAGTACATGCCACCGAACCTCAGACAGCACAGAGATATTCATTACAGAGGTGACTGCCAATCCATGTTTGCGGTGCAAGCAGTTCCCCATCACTCAATTGAGTTTCTCTCCTGCAAGCGCCGCCTCCGCCTCTGAATGGGAGCTGTCTCCAGGGGAGGTGAAATGTGAGCAGAAGAATTTTAGCACATTTTGTTTGTCAATTTGTAGCAGCTCGCCGAGGCAGCCAAAGTGCCTCCAAATGTCAGCTCAGCTCTGTAGCGTCAATACGATTAGTTCACCCCGCGGCACATCCCTTTCCTCGCGCCTCGTCCCAATCAATGCCTTCTACGTTCTAGTCCCTGCAGTTGTGGCATTAAAAGCTTTCTGATTTATTTATGTTTTTTTTTTGTTCCTGCAGCTGTTTATAATGACTCCTTATTCTAACACATTTACAAGTGTTTCCTGTTTTCGTAGCTACTCATCCAGAGCGTCGTGAACGCTGGGAATTGCGACTGCTGCTTGTGCTACAAAAACACAAAACATCGTGGAAACATCTTAGTAGACCTGGAATAAGACAAAGCTAAATTATAAGAAACTTTTCCGCTAGGAGCTTGTTTTAAGTCAATAATCCCTTAAAATTGATGCAAAATGCTGGTTCCATTGCCAGATTATTTCACTTATAACAAGACATTTATCCCATGCTATGAGTGAAATAATACTATGGTACTTTTTCACTGATATTAAGGAGTTATTGCCTTAAAACTTGCTGAAGTGTTACTTGTAAGATTTTGTCTTATTTGAAGTGTATGCACATATTTGCAATAGAAATTAGCAAATACTTGGTAAGATTTAGTTGTTTTTTGTTGCAAAAACAGATGTCTGGCAGGATAAACAAGGAATGGTTTTGTATTGAAAACATCCTGAGAGAAGACGCCAATCAAACAACTTCAAATGCTGAGATAATGATGTGGCTCATCTCTTTGGTCAACTGGATTGCTGTTAGTGGCCGTAAAACCTAACTGGAAATTGATTGTGCAGATCCATGCTCTGCTTTGAGTCATAAGATGCCTTATCATTGCCTTTTGAAAACCATTGCAGCATTTCTCTAACATGCAGTAATGCGGTTCATTAATTTGAGGAGGAGGTCATGTTCATGTCAAGATGAAGAACACAGCAGCCTTCAATCTTTGCTCTAATCCTGCCGTCTCCTTGCTAAAGCAGAGAGACAAATCAAAGGTCCACTTCTGCTCATGTGTTGCCCTTAAAAAGTATTCACACCCTTTGAACTTTAATGGGATTTTATGTGGTAGACCAACAGAAAGTGGAGGATAATTGGGCAGTGGAAGCGGTGGCCTTTATTTACAGTAACCCGACTGGAGAGGGGGCAGAAAGAGCAGCTAATGGTCCCAGCAGACTTACTTACAGCCTCCATATTTGGTGTTCCTGCTCCATTCCTGAGCCGCAACTATAGATCCAAAAAGTACAGTGCATTTGAATCCTCTCTGCCCCGATGCTCCTAAATAAAATACAGGTTGTGGCTGCAGTCAGAAGAGAGTATAGAACCTCATTAAAAAGTTCTATAAAGGACTCCACTCATATTTAGTTGTTCACTTTTCTTGTGTTTACCGCTTATGCCCATGTCCCATACTCCATGTTTAGCACCACTTAACAGGTTAGGGGGTAAAAACAGCATTTTGGGTCGTTTTCAATGTTTCCATGAGGATGAAATCATTTCTGGAAACAGTCCCATGTGGACGCTGGTGTTTTGAAAATGACAGTCCTTTCCTCTGGTTTGGATGGGGTGTAAATTAGACACAAACTCTATTAAATAGGTGATCTCTGAAGGCAACTGGTTACACGTGATTTAAGGGCTTCTACAGGTTTCACCAACTCAAATTTAAGACTTTTTAAGATCAATATATCCACAGAAACGTACGAAGGTCTTCCAGCCAACCAGCCAATTTGCACTTACTCATGGTGGACACAAAAAAGCTAGCCAGTTAGCTAGAATTAGCAGCTAGTTACAAGTAGTCTTGTCCACTTAGAATCACATTGTCCAATGAAGATGTTTATGTGCAACTTAAACTTTTGCCTGTCAGAAAAGTCCCACTAGAAAAAAAGCATACAATACACAGAATTGAAAAAGTTGGCTTTTAATACGTTAATCACAGGTATTAAATTTTGTCCCGGCAGGACAATTTAATCTTTTGAAGAAAATTATATTTTAAGGTTTTAACTTTGGGTACATCAATTTAAGACTGACACACTGAGTTTCCTTTCACTTCAAAATTATGTAATATTTTGACATAAAATCAGAATAAATTTCTTTGAGGATTGTGGTTGATCAAGGGGTGTGCTACAAATCCAGGTGCTGCCCCTTCATTACTGGCAGAACCAGGTATTTAGACTTCATTCAATCCAGCCATCAGAAATCCACCCTAAAGCACACATGACAAAGGGCTGCAAACCACCGGACAATTAGCTGATTAAAAATGATCAGAGGCCGGTTAGACAAAGTGGACCTTTCTAATACCCATCTGAAACCCCGCTTCAAATGAAGACACACATGAGTGCGTGTGTAAAAGCCTGTTTCACTGGTGTACGTTGTTTCTGTGATACAGGAGCAGACTCAGAGTTTTCAGCTTTTAATTAGACAGTGGACAGGGCCTTTGATGTGACCTCTTTAATGTTTCCTCCTTGTTAATCAGCATGATCCCACACAGTCTCTGTCTCGCCTTGTATCGGATGTTAGCAGCCCTTTCTCTCTCTCTCTTGCTCCTGCCAGGTGAAGTGTGACCAGTACTGGCCGTCACGAGGAACAGAGACGTACGGGATGATCCAGGTCACGATGCTGGACACTGTGGAGCTGGCAACTTACAGCGTCCGAACCTTTGCCCTCTACAAGGTAAAAACCTGCATAATCTGCATGTTTCTTGCCTCACATTTTGAAGGCTGGGGGCATTTAGTGTTTTCTGTAAACATTTTGAGCATTGAAACATTTAATTTGTCTCAAGTTATATGGAAAACTACATTATTTCTATAGGCTTTGTGTGGATGGAGCTTTTTATTGGATTTAAATCAGTGCTCGATTTCTGCATGAAGTCCCTGAGTGTGTGATGTTCAAACTGGACAGTTTGGTAATAAAGTGCAGCCTAAATTTAGAAAGTGTTATTTGAAGTTGAAACCAGATATTTAAAGATATTATTTTCTCACCATCTGAAGTCAAATCAGATCAAATTTATCTTGTTTTAAGTTCAGTGAGAATTATCAAAATGATTTGCATTTGCTAAATTCCAGAAAACTTAGCAATAACACTTATTAAATTAGTTTTTTTGCGACTTTCTCAAACCAATATTTCTAAACATAAAATGTTATTGTACTTTAGTTTACTTTGTTGGCAGGAGTGTAGAATGTAGAAAAATATTAATATCACAAAATATTATTACTAGCAGCAATAAATGGTATTATATAATAGTAAATTGAAACTGTCTTCTTTAGTTCATTTGTGTCATTTTTATCTCCAATGTGTGGTTCTGAAAAAGTTTGAAAACTTACCTTGAAAATTCTTGACAAGTGGTTAAGCTTTACTGTAGGTAATTGTACATGAGAGGTCTGAGCCCAGAATAGCTTCAGAAACATACAGGAAGAAATAAATAAGTCAGCCTACAGGAAAGAGACAAAGTTAGTGGCATGCAACAATGCTGGGTAATTTCATAGGGAGTGAGAGAAAAGACATAAAATTGCACCAACTTGTGCTTTTCAAATCTCAACTGTACAGCTCCTTTCAAGGAAGCAGCATGACCTTTTTCATGCTAAAAGAAATGCTTCTCAGCATGAAAACTCAAAAGCAGCCAATTAATATCCATCGTGTCTAATCCCGGCCAACTCGGTTCTTCTACAGAACGGCTCCAGCGAGAAGAGAGAGGTGAGGCAGTTCCAGTTCATGGCCTGGCCTGACCACGGCGTGCCCGAGTATCCCACACCCATCCTGGCCTTCCTACGGCGAGTAAAGGCCTGCAATCCTCCAGACGCCGGGCCCATGGTGGTCCACTGCAGGTGGGTGAAGCTGCCGAAGATTGGTTTCAGTTCTGGAAAGAAGTGTGATGTCCATTTGTGTTCAGCCCTGTTTACTCTGATGCCGCCAAATAGAATCCAGTTGTTGGTTCTAACATGACAAATATCCTCAAAGGGTAGAAATACGTCTGCAAGACACTGCATAATATTTTAAAGATTAAAGTAATAAATAAAGCAGTAATGGTATTGTATGTTGTGGTTTTTGTAAAATATGCATTACATAAAAAATTTACCATAAGCAGCCGTTAAAATAAGAAAGAATAATGAGTTTACGTCTTGCTACAGTGTCTTGCTAATATATTCACATCCCTTAAGCTTTTTCAAAGTTTGTCACATTACAACCACAAACTTCAATGTAATTTACAGAACTATTTTCATGTCACATACCAACTTTAAGCAGTGTGTAAAAGGATGCATGGCTTTTGAGAATGATTTGCAGACTTAAAAAATAAGGAAAAAAACATCCACACAGCATGATGCTGCCATCATCATCTGAAAAGTGCATCATTAAGTTGCATTCATTCCCCTCTACTCTGCTCGTCCAAAATTAAATCCAGTTTGTGGTTGTAAATATAATTGCATCATTATTTTTTTCACATTTAAAGTTATGAAATGAAGCACTAAAATTCTGAAACTATTAAATATGTCACTAAATATGTTATGATTAAAAAACAAAATTCGAAAGAAAAACACTTAAGTCTCATCTTCAGTGTTTGTCCTTTAACTGGCCTGAACTTTGTTTTGCTGCATGCATGTTGCAGCCAGCTTGATGTAAAGGTCCATTTATACTTGTTTGTAAATGCAAACAGGAACAGAGCTGTGCACCACAATCCAGAAAGGGGGGCATATTTTTGCATTTGCTCCATTTAGATCCTCTGAGATGATGCAGGCTGGTAAAATGTGATGCCATTTGGCATTATTGGCTTTGCTGGATATCTGATTTTCCAGAGTAAGAGGAGCAAAAGAACACAGAGAAAATGAAGCTTTATTGTTGTTGTTAACTTGGGTGAGGTTTCCAAAAAAAGAGGTGAAAAATGACCTAATTTCAAGCGCAGACATCCCACTTCCAATAGACATCGACAACAGCATTACTCAACAGGGAAGGGGAGGAGAGGCCAAGTTGGAAATGTTACATTTACAAACCGTAACCTTTCAGTCTGTCTTCAATATCCAGTGTCAAAGCATTGAAAAAAAACTATTATACTTGGGAAATTCATCCCCACATCAGGATTATAAGTGCATCTGGTGCTTTTCTATTCATTGAGTTGAACAGCTCTTTCTACCACATTGTAATGACAATGTAGCTTCAGTGAAAATGGCATTAATTGCCACCCTATGTCTCCCTCCGACAGTGCGGGCGTTGGCAGGACTGGCTGCTTCATCGTGATCGACGCCATGTTGGAGCGCATGAAGCATGAGAAGACCGTGGACATCTACGGCCATGTGACGTGCATGCGTGCCCAGAGGAACTACATGGTCCAGACCGAGGACCAGTACATCTTCATCCACGAATCCCTCCTGGAGGCCGCCACCTGCGGCAACACGGAGGTGCCGGCGCGCAACCTGTACGCCCACATCCAGAAGCTCACCCAGCCGCCGCCCGGGGAGACGGTCACCGCCATGGAGCTGGAGTTTAAGGTGTTTAAAATATGCATACACACATTTTCTCCTGCTGCTGCATTTAAAGTGCCTTTTAAAAGTATTCATTCCCATTTGAAGATGCTGTAATGGGATCAAATTTGAGAAGTTCGGTCTATTTTAATAAGATTCTGTGTGCTAGTCAAACACAAAGTGGTGTGTAATTGTGAAGTGGGAGGAAAAGGGTACAATTTTAATCCTAAATAAAACCCAGCACCTTAATAAGTCACCTGAATAGTGATTGGATTACAGACTTGTATATAATTTAGGGTGCATTCACACCAGTTTAGTCCATTTTAATTGAACTCTAGGTCATTTGCCTAGAAAGTCCGGTTCGCTTGGGGAGATGTGATGCAGACTAAGAACCTAGGTTTTTAGGAGGACAAGCATAGTGAATGCCAAGCGGACTGAAGACTGCTCCAAAAGCAGGAAGTGGACTGTAGCACAGGGCATTCTGGGTAAGTACAACCAAAATAAATGCGCAAGTCTGGTGCAGGCCGGAGAAATGGCTCGTGGTCATTTGCAAAAGATAAGTCCTACAACTGGTAAAATCTCAAGTCATTCCAGTCTTGTTTATATTTCACAAAGAAGAAAGTTGTGTTCATCTCTTCTTCAGAGGTTTTTGTGTTGTTCATTCAGTGGTTCTTGGTGCAGCGCCACCACAGGCGAGGGAGTTCATAGGTTTTCCAAAGGGTTTGGTTCATTTGACGCAGTGCAGTGTGAACGTAAACTGCACCAGTTGAAAATGTCACAGAGGCTGTATCATGCTTTGGAGTTGTCTTCCTCCAGCAGAGAGGTGAAAGATGATGAAAGCTCATGCATAAAGTTAAATTCAACTCGATCCCAGAAGAAAACCTGTTGAAGGCTGGATTTACCTGTCTGGAATTTATTTAGGGGTATCAGGAGTAAGCAGAGTTTAGTTTGTAAAACATCTCATAATAAAATAAGATCTGTGATTCATAGGGGTGTGAATACTTTTGCAAGTCTCCACAATCCACCAAATGAGCCGATGCTCAGGAATCTCAGTGACATTGGGGCCGAGACTTCAGGAGCGTCTTCAGCACATCTTTTAGGATTAAATAAGCCAGAACAAAACACTTGTGAACACATCGACCCGGTGACAATTACAAAATGACTGACACTAGCGCATATACACCCCTGCTGGACCTCAAGGTCGCCGTAACACGGCACACATACCCTTTTTGTCAATAGCCATCGACTGTGATGTTATTACGCACTTTCCTCGCAGCGCGTCCCTGCCATTAGCCCTCTTATGACCATGATCCATTCTGTTTGAAGTGATAATAGCATCTACACTCCTGCCAACAAGCAAAAATGAAAGAGTGAGAGGATGATTGTGGCGTACATTTGGGTCTACGGCCTGCATCCCCCACCCACAGTCTGGCCACAATACACTCCATCTCCTGCAGTAGCATGACAGTCCATACACTCTCCTGTGCCGTCCATCTGCTCTCTGTCCACTGCCAGCACCGTGCTTATGACGCCTACAGTCCGGCAAGCAAACTGGGACTAAATGGGAAAAGAAGTCAGTCACACTTCCTGTCGATATCCACAGCACACACCGGATGTTTTCACACCGGATAGTCCAGTAGACTTTGTTCGATTGGGAACCAAAATTGCAACATTTGTTACATTTTCAGTTACTGCAGTTCACTTTCACGCTGCACTGTGTGAAACGAACAAAACCCTTTGAAAAACTTGTTTACCCTCTCACCTGTTGTTGTGCTGCATCAAGAACCACTGAAGAAAACAATGTGAAAACCCCCGAAGAAGACATGAACACAACTTCCTTCTTTGCAAAATGTAGGCAAAAACGGAGTGGTGTCAGATTTTAGTGGTTGTCGGATTTCTTTTTTGTCTTTTGTAAAAAACCATGAGCCATTTCTCCCATTAGCCTTAGACTCTTGCATTTGCTTTGGGTCTGCTTGCCCAGAATGCCCTCCGCTTGAAGACCACTTCCTGCTTTTGGCGCGTCTCCTGTCTACTTGGCATTCACATATGCATTTGAACCGGACCAGAATTCACTTCAATCGGACAGAGACGTATGTGTGTAGGCAGACCAGAGTTCGATTACACATTCCCATCTACCCAAAAGAACCAGACTTTTTAGGCAATCAAACCAGTTTTTGATGAGAGTGGATTTAAGTGGGCTGATTAGTTTGTTTTTCACCTGTCAGAAAATGCTTCAAATGTTTCTGTTTGTCTTCTTCATGCCATTCATTTGTTTCCCTTTCTGACATTTTCCCTCTCTCCTATGTTTTATCAAACAGAGACTGGCCAACTCCAAAGCCCACACATCACGCTTCATCAGCGCCAACTTGCCCTGCAACAAGTTCAAGAACCGGCTGGTCAACATCATGCCTTTTGAGTCCACCCGTGTCTGCCTGCAGCCCATCCGTGGTGTTGAGGGCTCCGACTACATCAACGCCAGCTTCATTGATGGCTACAGGTCAGCAAAGATTAAAAATGTCTTTTTGTCAAGGCAGGACCACTTAGTTTCATATATTCTCGCAGACTATATCTAGGACTTTTCTGTCAAGGAAATGTTTTAGTCAGGCATATTCATTATGTTCTTTGACTCGAGACTGTTGAGACTACTGGTAACTTGCTGCTAATATATCCTTGTAAGCTAGCTAGCTTTTTTGCATCTATCCTGGGTAAGTGTAAATTTATCATCAGTTGGCTGAATGATGTCAGTTTTTGCCACTGACACGCTTCAGTTGCCAACCCATACGAGGCGAGGTGGATTATGGAAGTCTTAAATTTGAGTTGGGGAAACGTGCAGAGACCACGTGGAAACATTCTGCAGGCTTCAGGGTTTAACATCAGGGACTGGCTCAAACTGAGCTGCAGGCTGAGCATTGTTGCTATTGAAACTGGTCCAAGAGGTTTTGTGGCAATAATTTTATTCTGTTGAACAAACAAGAAACTAAAAAAAACAACAGACTCACTTTTTATGAGTTCAAAGCCTGTTTCAGTAACAAGAAACTGATGATTGATGCTTTTCAGACCTCAAAAGGAAAGAAGTTTCTGTTGAGTCATAAACTTGAGGCAGACGCTGACTGATTAGAGCTTGCAACTAAATACTTTCTCCCCTCGTATCTACAAAACCAGAACCCCCCCTCCTCCCTGATGATTCAGAGGCATGAATCATCTCCAGAGCTTTGTTGGCGCCCCTATCTGAAGCTATCGCTCACACTTTTCCCTCTCATAACAAAACGATTGGCTACCTTCATCCTGCATACCTCAGTCAAAGGGATGAAATGTCAGCTGTGAAGTTTGTGGCTCCTTCCTTTAAGTGGTTTTTGTTTTTAAAGTTAAGATAAGGGTGTTGAGGAATGTCTGACAGGAGTCAGTCTGGCTGAAACAGCTTCCTTTGACAATCCCAAACAGGATTTAGACATTGATCAAACTCATCTTCACAGCAGAGTTGCATTTCTTCATTATGATGATCAGACAGGATGTAATGCAGGACTTGATTTTCTTTCTGAATCCTCTCTGCCTGCTGAGGATTAGAGTAATTTGCAAAAGTTTTGCAAGGCAGACATGTCATTCAGTTTTGACATATGACCAGAGGTTGGAACTACTGTTACAGTCAGCTTTATGTTAACCATTCCAATTAGACTCAGCCTGGAAAAACTGCAGGGTTTTACATCATCTGAAGAGGATGAAATGAGGGTTTAATGCAGTCGGGAAAAGTCTGGAATTTTCCAGGTCTGGTTTTAGAATGAGAGCTCAAAACTAAAACAATCTCCTGATCTTCGTTTCTTATTCAAAACCAAAATGTGTACTTTCTTTTTTCCTTCCTTGTTTCCATTTATTACTTCTTGTGTCTTTCTTGCATGTGTCCTACCTCACTCTCTATTCTTTTTGTATTTTCTTCTTTCCATCAAATCTTTACCTTTCTTTTTTGACTTTTATTCTATTACTGTTTCTTAATCTCTCTCTTGAGTCCTTAATTTCCATTATCCCACCTTCCTACCTTGTGACCTTTTCTACTTGTTTTCCTCCCTTTTATTTGTCCTTCCTTTTCTCATACCTTCCTTCCTTTCCTCTTGGAAAAGTTTAGTATTTCATATTATTTTCACTCTGAAAAAACTCTGGAAATTCCACTGCTCTAAATGTCTCATCGTTTTAATTTCAAAGGGATGACCTTTAACTTTTAATTTAAAAACCAATGTCTTAAAGTATCCAGACCCAACTCAGCTTGGACCGTGCCTGTTTTCTGGTGTGAATGATTGTCTAAGGTGACAGATAAAGCCGTATGTGAGCGGATTAAAGCGGCAGCGGGCAGCATCCAGCTGCAAGAGTCATTCCCAGCCCTGTCGATGTGGCTTTTCGTCCGCTGAGCCGCCGCCATGGTGCGTGTCCCTGTGTGCTCTGCGAGTCCAAATTGCTTCCTAGAGGGAAGAAGATGAAAAGGCAGCACTCTGTTTTATATCTCTATAAGTGCGGGGAGTGACAGACAGAGCTGGCTCTTCTGTGGTTTAAGTGAAGGGATGGATTTAGTGAGCGTGAAATGCCATTTAATCCATATGGGGTTCTGCTTCGTATTGGGCCATGACAGAGATGACACCTCTGCTTTCCACTTCCCAACTCCCCCTCTTCTTTCTGCTGCTAATAAGAAGGTGCTCTGCAGAGGCCCACCCTCCTTTGTTGCTGTGTAAATAGTGTAATTGAAGCAGGAGTGTTGTATTGAAGTGTTTCTTCCCTTCTCCTGCTTTTCTTCATATTCCTTTTTCCTTCTTATTTCTTCCTTATTCTCTCTCTTTCCGTCTCCTATGCATCCTCCTACTCTCCCTTCCTAATTTCCCTTCCCAACATCATGGCAGAGACAGACATCCGGGCGGGGACCTGTTGTGTGCACCAGCAGCACTGTGTAATTAAGCCGCTTTTAAAACGCGGGCATGAATAAAAACTAAACAGAGGCCTCCAGTGCCCTTCACCCCAGCGCCTTCAAGAAAAGCCAGTAATATACTAAGCTAATGAGAGGCAAACCATTGATTCCAGCTCTGCTACAGAGGGCGCTAGCCTTGGATATGCTCTGATGCAGGCTGGACTTTTAGCATTGTAATGAGGTTGAAATGAAACACCATGTCCTGAAGCACTGCAGTCGTGTGGGATGAGGCGGAGAGGGCTCATCGGGACGCTGTGTGCACAGAAGTCAGGATTGTTGGATGATATTGGAATTGCTTCAGTTTTGGCTGGGGGACATTTTATGAGGAGGTGAAATTAGTCCGTCCCATCAGTAAGAACTCTGACCAATATGGTCTAAATTGTTTCCCTGATGTTCTATCAAATTCCTCTGTCCTCTATTTTTTAAGTATTCAAGCCTGCAGATGCAACAATTTCCAAGGATCATCATGGAATACTACTGTTATTGCTCAGATGCTATGAAATCAACACAGTTGTGAATCAAATATGCTTCACTCGTCTCAACCACTTGGGGGCGCTCACAGAGCATTAAAATTTCAACAAGCGACGTCCAGTTAGTCGTTAAATATGTAGAAACATAACCGTATGAGATCCACACCCTTGATCCCAATATGCATGCACTACTCTGAAAAGAAGTGTGTCAATGGCAACAGAGGTACTTTAAAGTTGACTTTTTAGATTATTTAAATCTATGTTTTGAAAGTAATTAAGGAGTAAGCTAGATAAAACAAAACATCTTGGATTTGGACAGTTCCTAAAATTAATGATGAGAGGCACACATTCTAAATGTTTGTACATTTGTAATCTTCAGTGATGCTTACAAGCATGGGAATTAATCCTTAAACATTTGTGCATCTTATGTAGAGATGAGCCAAATAAAATAAATTTAAAAAACAGTTGGATAGATTTCAGGAAATGTGAAGTACATTTAGATTAAATTTGTTTCCAAAAACAAAAATGATCCTGAGGATGTGCATCCAATTTGGCAAGAATCCTGCAGTAGGGTAATACCTCAACATGTTCAACATAACCACGATTACCCAAAGTCGGTGTGGCTTATGAATAAAAGTGTAAATATGGTGATGAATTGAAATATAATGAAAAACATCTTGTTAAATGTTTTTAATGTACCAGAAAAGTTGATGACCTCTATCTTCTGGTTTATTGACAGTGTTTTGTCATTTAAGCTATTTAAACTGTAAAGTATTGGTTAAGTTGGCTTTTCTTGTGTTATGGAGGTCTAAGTTGCACAGTGAAGACAATTAAAAAGTATTATTTACACATTTCTTATTTTTATTACCAGACAAATCAATGGTGGGATTTTCGAGAATTTCTGAATGGGTGTCTACCCATGAAAGTGGAGAGTCCTTTCAGCTTGAAGGCGCACATATCTATTTAGGAGTAAAAAAATCAAAATAAAAATGGGAATTTATATAAAAAAATCTGTGCAGCTTGAACACTACAGCTGTTCAAACTGCACTGATTTTGAAAAAGGCTCTTTTCAGACCAACATTAAGTTGCCATCAGGTAAAAGCTCAGAAACCACTTCCCTTCAGCCATTTCTAAGTTTTTTGGTCAATGATCTAGTAAGTCGACATGAGGGGGAGAAACAGAGGGAGGTGCACTGGGTGAGGCATGGGTGGGGTTAGACTTCATAATGGGGACTTGGACCCCTTTTAGAACTGCTTGCAATTAGTTTGTTTTGTCATGTCCTTTCTTTTCAGCTTTGGCAAAATCATATCATGGGTCTGATTGCTCTACACAGATTTCCCCACAAAAAGGGGGAAATTTAAATATTTCTCCTTGTTGCATAGGCAGCAAAGTGACCAGTTGTGACAGTTAGAAAGGGGTAATTTCCTCCCATCTTCAGCTCTGAGACCTACATTGCACTATGATGGCCAGCTGGAAAGAGCACTGCTCGTTCCTCCAGCTCCCTCCGCCTCCTTCTCCTCTCTGTGCTTTGCAGATCTTTTTTTCCCTCCTAATTTTAATTTGATTCTGTCTTTTCCTGTATCCTCTCCTCTCTGTTCTCTCTGTATTTGTACGAGCGAGGCCCTGAGCATATTCTAATCTCCCGGTTCCATATTAGTGCCTCGCCTGCAGCACCATCATTAGCTGTACAGCCACGACTCAAGGTGTGTGTGCGTGCTTCGGCGGCAGCAGCACATCTGAATACACATGCAGAGCTGCTGCTCTGATAAATACCTACACCTGAATGCAGGTTTACATGTGCGGCAAACATGTGCAAGTGTGTCTGCGTGCAATTATGCATGCACTTCTGCACTGGCTTTCTCCTTGCTGGTGATAAGAACACTGCTGCCACCTGCTGGTCAACAGGAGAACTGCTCAGGCTGAGCAAAGTCACGTAGGACAGCAGCACTGCTCTGGCATCTCAGAGGATGAGCTCATCTCCAGTTTGGTGAGCATATCGAGTGCCCTCCCTCCCTAATACAGGATTGGGTTACAAAGAGGGAAAGAGAGGGAGACGGCGCGATCTATACAAGCTAGAATTGCTCAAAGAGGAGAGTGACCATGAATTATTTACTATGTATATTATGAACAAGAAAAATCTTTGTCATCCTCAGTTCTACAGACCTTTGCATTTAAAGAATGAAAAGAACGCTTATCTTTCTCATTCTTGTATTTATCCCCATCATATTTATATTTCCACTATTCTCTTGCAGCTTCTATATTTTGGTTTCGGAAATTTCTTTGGAGATAAAGGGCAGCAAGAGTCCATCCAACTGGTATTGCAGTTCAACAAAAACTAAATACAGATTTATATATAAGCCAGTGAGTGGGGCTTAGGTTGCTCTACAACAAGACTGATTGAACGCTTTGATCTAAAAGTGGTGGTTCTATAAATAAAGGAAATGCTTCAGTAGCTCTATGGGTTTAGAATAACATTATAGACTTAACAAGAATATAAAAGCAGCAGCTACAACCTTTGATGGCCACTACATAATTAAATATACACATAGAATGTTTTAAATATTTCTGGATCAGTCAATCTTCTGCAACTGATGTGTTTCTACCAATCAATATCATGGTTTAATAGGCCACAATCAAAGTCAATTTATTTTTTGATGCTCTGGATCTCAAATGAAGTTAGATCCATATTGAGAAATTATGATTACCCCATTTTTATACATATGTGATGCATTCATCAAATAGTTTGACTAATGAATTATCCTAATCTTACATGCAGGTTGAACAGTTTGTTTATTTTTTGATATGGCTATAAGAAAATTCTGTGACTGACTAATGATGCAGATGTCTGTATGTGAAAATAAAGGACTATTTCCCTTTTTTAAAGAAAATCCTTGGATTTCATTTATTATCTTAAGTTTAAAATTTAAAGAATTGTGAAAAGTTTCCAGTCAGATGACCCTACTGTGGCAAAGTGGAGCAAAGTTCAGTTAGCATTTGTTAACAGTTTTACAGCAGCTCTCTTAAAAGTTCTTCCTGTAGTTATTGCTTTGTAATATGCTTCATAATGTCTGTTGTAAAAGTGCCGTAAAGTTGATATTGATTCCCTGTAACGTTTATTGGTTTTGCCCTCTCTGTGTATTTTCACCTTCAGACAGCAGAAAGCCTACATCGCCACACAGGGACCCCTGAGTGAGACCACCGAGGATTTCTGGAGGATGCTGTGGGAGCACAACTCCACCATCGTGGTCATGCTCACCAAGCTACGAGAAATGGGCCGGGTAATACAAAAACTCTCACGGCCAAAAACACCACAGATACGCCGCCCTATAAGGCCAGCAAAGCGTTTCAGGCAGCTGATAGCCATCTCTAGCAGGCCGGCTCGCCTCGGCTAAGCCGCTGAGCTGGGCTGCTCAAATATTAATTCATTCCAGACCTGAACAATAACTGCGGCTCAAAGTTTACCTCCTTATCAGCGCGGCTCGGAGGGTTCAAATCAGGCCGACTTGGTGTCAGATTTGTCAATATCTGGGTGCATTCCAAGCATGCCGATAACTCCAGTAGCCTGTGCTTTAAAATGAGACCTGTTGAAGGCAGAGTTTGTTCTTATTTGGCCGCTTTGAATGTAACGTTCTGATGGAAAATCTTTGGACACCGTTCCATAATTAGGATTGAAATATTTAGGAATTCCATGGTTGTTCCCATTCTCACCGAGATAGATAAGAGATTAGTTGTTTCATCATGGACATGTTCAGTGCCTTGCTAGAATCTTTTTCAAATTTTTATTGGATTAGAACTTTAGGTGTTACGGTCTCTGGTCCGCTTGGCATTCACAAATGCATTCAAACCGTGCCAGAGTTTGCCTTTTTGGGCCATTGAAGTGAACTCTGGTGCAGTTCGAATGCCAAGGGGGCTGGAGACCGCTCCAAAAGTAGGAAGCAGACAACAGTGCAGAGCATTCTGGGTTGGTAAAACCAAAACAAACTCCTGTGTCGGGACCAATGGCTTGTAGTTTTCTGCCAAAGACAAAAGAGAAATCCCACAACCGCTAAAATCTGACACCACTCCATTTTTGTTTACATTTTGTGAAGTAGGAAGTTGTGTTCAGGTCTTCTTCTGATGTTTTTGTGTCATTTCCTTCAGTAGTTATATAAGCGAGGAGGTGAACAGGAGTTTGTAAGTTTGATCCCCAAATGTACCAAACTATCAGGTGTGAAAACACCCTTAGTGTCACTTTCATTCAACAGTCCATAAAGGACAGACCTGTACAAAGCACGAGTGGTATGAATACTTTTGCAAGCTGCTCTATTATGTCATCCCATGTGTAGAAGTAGACAACTAGAAGAAGTTACCTAAACGTTGATCTGCTTCTTTTAAAGGCAAAATCTGCAGAAACGTTTTGGTCCCCCATCAAATTAATTTTAGCAGTTTCTGCTGATGATTTGGGCGATTCTGACATTACTCAGCCGCACTGCTGCAGCTTTTATCACCCTCTCAACCATAAGTGGCGCTGATAGAAATAAAAGCCCTCATGATTGTAGTTAAGAACACTAACAAATTATGTAAATATTTTGCCACCGAAGATGAATCGGTTTTTCTAAACCATAGATTAGTCTTTTGGGATTCTCTTTCGTGAGCAGAGACATTTCCATAGCTGAAAATGATTAATAACTTCCAGTAAGCCACATGTGATCACAAGGCAGTCATTAAGTGAGAATGAAAAAGTGGGTTTTTCTTTCATCCAGAAGGATTTTTGTTGAAAATTTCTTTTTTCTTGCAGGAGAAGTGCCATCAGTACTGGCCAGCAGAGCGTTCCGCCAGGTACCAGTACTTTGTGGTGGATCCAATGGCTGAGTACAACATGCCTCAGTACATCCTCAGAGAGTTCAAAGTCACAGATGCCAGGGTATGTTGAGAGAAAAAAAAAAATAGAAGTGTCTGTGGGCTTCCTTCAAAATCCCCAGCAACTCTCAGACATCCAAGCATCCAACCAGAATCTATCCTCACTTTAGCTCTCATCAGAAACAGCAGCAGTGATCAGAACGCGTCCCGTGTTATTTTCCCTGACAGGCTGACACCCAGTGAATGCGCTGTGTTTACCCAGATTTAGAAACAGTAGGCTTGCTCTATAGATTGTCTTGTGTGTGTGGATGTGTGTGATTTGCTGTGAAAATACATGAAAAGCACATGCTTGGGTCCCTGAGGGGGGGCAGTACTGGAACTCCCTGTGATGCAGTAGTTTCAATGTGCTATAAATACACCTCAGTGTCATCTGAAGGCTCCCACGGCTGCAGCACTCTAATCCCACATCCACTTATTTTATATACATGTGCCTCACAGTCTTCACTTCTAAATGTATGCTTTCACAGCACAAACATGGAAGCCATTTAAAGTGATTATATTTTAAACAAAAAGAGGCAAATTCTGGACAGACGGGAGGAAAAAAATGCCTCTGAGCTGCAGCCTGCTGGTTTCGTCTCCCATCTTGGTTGTCGGCTTTATTTAAATCACAACCCAGGTGGAAATTAGATGCATTCACATAGACCTCAACTTGGAGCTCTGACTTGCTGTTATTTATTTATTTTAATTGCGCTATCTGCAAATAACAGCTCGGTTCAACTGTACTGAAAATCCATATCTGTGCCCGTCAGGATGGACAATCCAGAACAATCCGCCAGTTCCAGTTCACCGACTGGCCTGAGCAGGGAGTGCCAAAAACTGGAGAGGGCTTCATCGATTTCATTGGACAAGTGCACAAAACTAAGGAGCAGTTTGGACAAGATGGACCAATCACTGTACACTGCAGGTAAGAAAGGCGCAACATTTGTAACTGATTACTCTACTTTCCGGACTAAATAACTCAAGAGTAGGACCGCAACTAATGATTAATTTAGAAATTGATTATTCTGTCGATTAATCAGATATAAAAAATTGACACATTCTGCAGATTTTTATAAAGAAGAGTGGTCAAAGAGCTAGATACAGCATGAAGTGTACTAAATACACAAAGTGACTGATTCTTTGATAAAAGTCAAAAACCTGAACATGACAAGCCAGAATCTAGAAGATGCTGATGAGCCGGGAATGAACAAAGCAGAGGAGAAGAAATGGAGGATAGCTGAAACTGTCAGGATTAAAATTAAAACACAACAAGCTGGTGGAGTCTCCGAGAGTCTGCAGTGGGATTATCAGACAAGGATTAGAAAGGCGAACCTCTGCTTCACCTTTTAAATACAGTCATTTGTTAGCAATCTGTACAGCCTTAATCATGCAGTCTCTCATAGCGTCATCATTATCTCTGACAGTCTCCTACTCAATATTCATCATTTAAATTTGTGACCTCCGTGGTAATTACCCAACTTTTGCTTTATTGTGAGCCGTTGCTAATATACCTGCAGTGTCTCCCCTCCAGAGTTCAGTAAACCAGAAGCAATAAAACTAAAATGACTTTTTAGAGGGTTTTTCTTTTTTGCTCTCTGAGAAATTTCCAGCATCCAGCATGTGAGATATTATGGTAAATGCAGTAATGAATGTGTGTGTGTTTTCACAGTGCCGGGGTAGGCAGGACTGGAGTCTTCATCACCCTCAGCATCGTGCTGGAGCGAATGAGGTACGAGGGCGTGGTGGACCTCTTCCAGACGGTGAAGACGCTCCGCACCCAGCGGCCCGCCATGGTGCAGACTGAGGTCAGGGCGACGCGCTGATGCTCAGGATGTTGTTCAGACTGTAATGCGTACTCAGACAGGATGCTGTTTGAAAGTTAATGCTGGAATCGCTACGAGATTCAAGACTGATGCTGTCCAAAGTGTCCTCCTTTAAAGGATGGGCTGCACAACAACAAAGACTTAGTGACAAATCCCACTTTAATAGAGGCTTTAGTGGTGCAGCAGGAATCCCACAACAAACTCATGCCGTGTTATCAGATTTCTTTTTTTTATCAAATACATGGACTCTGTAGCAGACAAAGGATATTAAAACTAATCTTAGGAAGGATTTCAATGTTTTTGGTTTTTAGATTTGCCAAAACGACTCCAGACGTGTTGTAACCTCTAAACCCGGAAATACAGTTCAATGGGATTTTATGCGATAGATTAACACACAGCAGAGCATACTGTGAAAGTGAATCAAAATATACATGATTTTCTGAGTATTTATACAGAAACATAGGCAAATTAGGATAATTTCCATTTTCAGGTTTTGCTACAAATCTGTGTCCTAAAACATGAACATGTTTTTATCTACAGCAGGCGTCTTTAACTCCAGGCCTCTAGGAAGCCATCTAAAAGTTGCTGTATCCTGCAACTTTTAGATGGTCCAACACACCTGAATCAAATGGGCTAGATAAAACTAAAAAATAAACAAATATCAAATTTTTGTGTTTTTAGTTTAACTTTGGACAGTTTGGACACCACCGCCCACAAAAAGCTGAAATTTGAATACTTGAGATCCCCTCTAATATTGCTTCCTAGTATCTATTTTATTAGTTCAAATTCTGTATGTAACTTACCATGCATCAAAACAAACAGTGGAAATCGTCTTAGCAGAGATCGTTCTTATTTCCGCTCTAGTGGGAACAGCCAAATCAGCACCAAGGGAAAAGAATAGTGCTCCTACATTGGCTGCTTTGCAATCACCTGCCAATAGCGTGTTAAGCAACATTGTGCCGCAGTATTTACGCCCCCCAAGCTGCATTTTCTGTCAAATATTTTTTATTTGCTTTACTTTCTGTTGGTTTATCACAAGCTCAATAATTATAAATAATCACAAGGCAGTGTATCATGGGAGGGGAATCAGAACACCTACTCACTACTTTCTCCTCCTTCCCACCAGGACCAGTACCAGCTGTGCTACAGGGCAGCACTGGAGTACCTGGGGAGCTTTGACCACTATGCAACGTAACCACTCTCCCACCGAAGCAGCTCTCCCTGGTCAGACCTCTCAGGAGTGTGCCAAGTGTCCCATTTCAGCCACCATCCATCCAATCACTTGATCCCCCGACCCCGCCCCATCCAGACTCTCGACCCCTGGCTCCCGGAGAACGGGACAAGCTCGCCGCCATCCGTCAAGGGTTTTCCAACTAATCACAGAGATATATGTCGAGATCACCAACCGCCCGATATTTTTTGCTTTAAAGATGACAGAAACAGCTACGACTCTTGTACAGATGCGACAGAGCAGATTCCTGTCGAAGCCAAACCTCCCTGATTGTCAAAGGCTACTGGTAGCACAAAGAGAGCATCCTCTCTGTTTTCATCTTTTTGCTGATTTGTCAATATGATTCATTATGACAAGTTATTGTTTAGTATACTTTTTTATGTTGTTTTTATTAATCATTTTAACGCCAGACATTTCTTTGTTTTTTTTTTCTTGTTTCAAACTGCTCAGAGGAGCAAGCATTATATTCATAATCGTTTTTAGGGTACGTTAGCACACGAGGACATGTGTTTTTGACATGCCTCTCGATACTAATACAAGAGGACCACTGTTGTCCAAGCTGCTTTCAGGTTTCGTTTATCATTGTTTTGATGTTCTCATAGTTCCTTATGGTCGTTGTCAGTTCAACAACTCGAATTGCCTTTTCACTTGCCGTTACGAAAATCAACTTTGAGATTTGATTCGAGAACACAGACTTGCTGTAGTTGTCCCTCTGTAATCGCAGCAGAACGCTGAAACACAAGTCACACGAGGCGCACAGAAATGCGAAGCACATCATTTCTGTTTTTGTTTAAATTTTTCCTTTTTTTTAGGTTTGTTTTTCATCAGAAGCCTATGGCATTGAGGCCTTCATGCTCCACAGCGGAGAACTTACCTGAAGAAAGCAGACTTTGTACCCAAGGGGTAGGCGACAGGAAAACACAAAAACTCACGATCTCTGAATAAAGTCGAGATGCTCTTCAAGTCCCTCCCCATGTCCTCGCTTCTCGCCATCGAGCTCGATTGGGTTCGCCAAGCGGAAGTGGTTTGTTATGGGTTGGGGGAGCCGAGCCATCAGCATCGGTACTTGTACAGAATCAACCATTCCTACAGAGGGACAGAAACTCAGCCCTTTGGACTGAAACCTGATATTTTATACAGAAATAAAACTATAAATATATATATACACATATATATAATTATGACTGATTATATATATGTACGATTACACATAGATATATACACAGCTTCAAAAATATATTGTTAAAAAGGAATATTTCTGCTGATCTACCTGGAGACAGAGCCTGCTGTCCTAGAGTGTGTATTAATGGAGACACCATTGTATCTACTGTACTACCATTGTAACTTCAACAGCTGGTTGTCCATGTGAGGAAACAGCACAACCCCGCCTCTCCCCTCAACCATCATCAAAGCTGACAACTCTTCACTGGGCGAGCACACACCTTCTACTACACGACCCGCGGGAACAGCAGCGTCTGATCCAACCGGGTCGAGGAGAGGAAAGAGGGGGAGGACCTGAAAAACAACAAAAAAAATCATTTCTACCTTGTGAATGCTTAGTGCTGTAGGGGTTCAATCTGTTGTACACACAGTCTGTTTTCTATCTGTTGATAAAGAACTGGAACTAAAGAATCAACTGTTGATAAAATGAAAGAAAAACCTTGATGTTAATAAAGTTAAATAATTGGGTTTTTGTACAAAGACCGGCTTTGAATGCTTTGATTCTTGGTTTGAATTTTTACAATGCATGCATGGTGAAAGTACTTTTTAGATCATCACCTTGCAATGACTTTCAATTTTGCTTCTGCATAAAACCACCAGAGGCTTGCCTGATTTATTTGCTGATCAAAAATCTATTTTGAGTTTTAGTGTGCTTCTGTGTAGTCTTTTATGGCATTAACATTTTCTCAGACTCAATAACCAAGTACATTTATTTAGAGAGGGAAAAGATTTTTAAAAAGTATTTTAGATAATACAATTATCACACCAACAATTCCACATAAATGTAACTAAAGCATTTTGCCAATACACATCAGCTCTTAACTTCAAACAATGCTAACTGTACCAATATTAAAAGCTGCCTCAGATGTTCTTCAGCATGGACCGCCTACAATGAAATGATGCTAATGGAATAGGATTATTTTCTATCCTTTTGTGGAATTTTGTTTAAACCACTCAAATCAAGTGGCCACATTCAATGAAACAGTTTCTTGCCAACTTAGATCTTATGCTCAAATTTAAAAAAAAAAGATGTCATTAAAACTCAATTTTTACAATGCATATATTAAAAAAAAACAAAAAACTTGTAGGATAACTTTTTGGCTCTGGGAAAATGTTATGTTGGAAGCAAAGGCAAAAATTGTTCTGTGCTGAAAGGTTGTCGACCAATGGACTAGAAACTTAACTAGTAGTCTACTATATCCTGTTTAACTACAGCTTCATTTTGCTGAGATTAGAGACCACAGCCACAAACTCTTAACAATCCCTCCAAAAACAGCCATAGCTACCCATTTTAACATTTCAAATATAAAAATGTATCTTAATATGCATCAATACACACAGTGGTAACCATTTTAGAGTTATCGCAGATGCTAACATCCTTCCTTATCTCCACTCTTGGAGGTAAAGCTAACCAGTACCAAGAAAAATAAAAGCAGCTCCTTGATCGGCTGCTTTGCAAACACAGCCAATAGTGTGTCAAATAGCATAGCGCCTATGTGTTCAAGCTGCATTTTCTTTCAAATATTTTGCATATGCTCTAAGAAAAAATATCTAGATTTTTCTATGTAATGCGGAATTACATAGAAAAAGCTTCCAACCATGAGGTCTACTGCATTCAACTCGGGCTAATGCCACTAAACCAGCCGTTAAAATGGGAAACACAAGAGAACATGTAATTCCAGTAAGACATCAAGTCCCTACAAGGCAACATCTTCCACCAAAGTTGCTCTTTTCTACAATAAGAGCCAAATGTGACCAACAAAACATCCAAGGTTATCTTGCCACCATCACACACTTGAAGGAGTATTTATTTACAGTACTCTGAATATTGCAATGAAGACACCAACTATGATTAACCCATATTTATGACTCCTCCTTCATGACAATACCCCACAATCCTTTGAGTTGTAGCATCTCAGCTGCTAAAGATCAAGAACAGGCAGGATGTAAATACTTGATATTTAAGTATTTGTAGGCATTACACACAATCATTTGTGATTGGTGTATTTCATGCAATGATAATGTGATGGAAACTTGGCATAATGTGCTGCTGTAGTAAGAATATTAAGGGAGGTAAGGAAATGTTTAAACTTCACTGTTAAAATGGAACAAACCTTTACTATTATTACCACTGCAATAAAAAGGAAGTTATGTTCAGGCTTTTTTAACAAAACAACATATTGTTAACAGGGAAGCCAGTAAGTGTGGAAGGCAGTCCATTCTTAGAGAACAATACTATTATTTACCAAATAGACAAAATCTTCTTATCAACTTTTTCAGAGTTTTCAGCCACGTCTACCAGCCTGCTGCAACAAAACGGAGATTGTTCAGTTGTCATCATGACGGCTTAGTCATTTCTTAAAAGAACGTCTGTGGTGATTTCACATCAGAGAGACAGCATAATTTGTGTTTTTGTCTTTGCTCTCGTCACATGTCTGGTGGGGTGAGCTGTCCTTGGGAAAAGTGATGCTATTTGTTTCCATGCACCAGTAAGAAGTGGCCAAAATCTCTATCTGCTGACAGTGTTTGAAATGTTTTCTCCATAGAGACTTTAAAAACACACTCAGAAGTTGGTTCAGTTCAACAGGAACAGAGACACCAACCAAGATAACGCTTGGAGACAGAATTGCAATTTTAAATCTCAACCCGCTCAATATTTTCATAACAGGAGATAAAAGGATTTTCAGGTCCTCAGGTGATTTCTTTGTAGGGTTTCCTAATATTTCACTGTTATTCAAATTATTTTAGACATATTTTCCACATACTACAGTAATCCACAGAGTTCAGAAAACTTTACAAATAGTAAGTTCCTCTTGTATTTCCACTAATCAATCAGGTCTGGAAATCTATTGTACATAGCCTTGGTTCGCAAATTGCAGTGCTTAGACTGCCTTTAATAGAACTTAGCAGAAATGTAGCTGTGCTTACTTGTAAGAGAATATAAAACTAATAAGCAACAACAGCAAATAAATTAAAAAACAGCTCAAGCACAGTGGTGCACCATCAGAAACAACTTAAAAGAGAAGAATAAATGAGAAAAACCTGAGATCTCCCATTACAAACAGTAAATCAGAAACAGGTGGAGACGCCTAATTATTCTGATTCATCACCTCCGGGTCTGATGCTCAATGACTAACTTTGAATATGCCAACTACTAATACCATATAAAAACTAGTAATGTATGACTGCATTTCAGGATTTCACACACCCAACGTAACTCTCCTGTTCCAGGCTCAGGTACAATTGTGAGTTGTTAACGTTTATGCCAGGCTACTTATCAAATATCAAATCTAGTAAAACATTTTTTTACTTTCAAATCTTAAAGCAATATGTTAACTAACGGGGGAATACTGTACATATTACATCAAACAGGGACATTGCACCCAATTTAAGAGGTCTGTTTCACATTTGAAAACTGGTTGGATTTGGTAGCTTATACAGTAGGCTAACTTCTATTAGCATGTGGATGCTAGATAAATACTTAATGCATTTAACTTAGTATCTAAAGCAGCATCATGTTAAACTCAATGAGGTTTTATAGTACTGTATATAAATGCTGTAAAAATTTAACCATACCAAACCCAACAGGTCAGCTCCATGCTTAAAAACCAGTGAGGTTTGTTGGCACAATCGATAAGCAAACTACCATGAGCATTTAAAAGGTGACATTTATTTTTTTTACTTTCAAAGTACAACAGTTAAAGTACAAAAGTATTGTGCTTTTGTACTTCATTTACTGTAAATTTGTCAACTCATGGAGGCTTCTGTGGCAATGTACATACTTTCAAAAAATATATTAAAAGTATTTTTTCCACAATGCAAAATATTACATTTTCACATCTACACATAAAGCTGACTTTCTATCTGGAAATCAGATCTTAGGTAACCTGCTAATATTTTTTTGTTAAAAAAAAACTACTATATTTATTTATTTCATTTATTTTTGGTAGATTTACAACAAAATGAAACTTTCAAACGAGACTTAAAATTTGACTAACATGCTCAATGAAAAGGCTAATTGCTATTAGCATGTGTGAGATAATGAAAGCATTTGATTTTTTTTATTTTCAACAGTGGTGGTGTGTGAACATAAGAAGAGTTGTATAGTACAGTTTAAGAAAGTTTGAGGACATAAAAATCATGAATTTAAAGTGTTCTACATTCTGTTCAAAGCAGCCAATTCCGACTTTTTGTTAATTTTTCTAACTTTAATCTAAACAACTTTAGCTTTGGAGTGAAAATGACACCCACTACTATTTTGTGTCCTCTGGCCAATACCAATGAATTCAATATTTCCCCCCTCCATTTCTTTGTGCTTTTAATACACAACAAAAATCGTCCAAAAAAATTTCCATCTGTACTGGGCCAGCTGTTATAAAATGCCTGAGAACCATTGTGCTCTGAATGCCTTTTCCAGTGTCTGCCTTCTCAAACCGTTACCACAGCAGATCAGTAGAGTTTGAGTTTTGCTAAATGCACCACCTTCTGAAAACAATCCAGGAATGAGAAACATGTAAGAGACAGTGAAGAACACTGTTGATTCTGAAGTGCCTGAAATCAGTTTGCTGCTCACGTGTAACAAATGAGTCACAAAAATATTTTCTAAGATTTTCAAGCAGCTCTGGTATTTGCTATGAAAACACAACTCCCATTTAAACATGATAAAAACCCACCGACCTTTGCTTTGAGTTTCATAGAATTACCTAAATCTACTTTAGCAAAAATATTTAATGTATTTTGGGTTTAGAACTCCTTCCTCTCTCTTAATCTCTGCTTCCCTCCATGCTTTAAATTCACAGTCTCCCTTTCAGCAGAATTTCATACCTCCATACAGTCTGTAATAGTTTAACACAGACTGATAGCATATAATCCTGGGGGATTGCATTCATATGTCTTGGTTTGTGTCTGTATCATACATGTATCATACATATGAACAAGGACCTTTCTTAAAGCAAATGAATGTTAAGTGATAGATTTGTTGCTCTTGGCCTGCAGACTCAGATGAATCATATCTGAGGACATGAGAACACAAAGCAGAACATAAAGCTGGATTTAAGTGACAGGTTTTGTTTACACTTAAATGCTTCTATAGACCGCACAGCATTGTGTACATTGGAATTAAGCAGAATCACATTTCTGATTCAATTGTGCTCTTGGCTCTAAACTGCACTGCAGAAATTCACACCTCTAATGGTGTTGCTGCTCTTTTGTGTCGGCACGCTGCTGTTATCTCTGCTGTGCAGCTTAGTTTTGGCGCTAATAATATTCACTTCATGACAGCTAATAGTGTGCCCACATGAAGCTCATTTGTAGCAGTGTAAATTGTTTTGACTGCAAGTTCTCTCTGTTTTTGTGGGGCTGCATTGTGTTGGGCAGAATTCTGGCTGTGGCATTTTACAAAATGTTGTTTTGGATACCACACAAAGCAACTGGCATCACTGTGGCTGGAGAAACAAACTTTACGCACTCTGTTTTATACCTCTGCAGTAGTTTTTTGTTATTCTCTATTTGAATATCTGTATTTGGCGTGGAAAATGCCAGAAACGGCACCATTAGGAGGCACAATGAGTGATCTGAATGGGTAAGAAAACATAAACCATAGGCTTGACTAACCTATGCTGCTGGCTTTTACAGTATGCTGTAAAATGTGTTGTAGAAATGGTGCAGAATCCAACCAGGATGCAGAAGACCGTGAAGCACAGTTACTCTGCCTGAAAATTAAAGACCACTTGGAGGAAATGTTCTCTGACAGTCACCTGGCGGAGGATGGCTTCCTGCTAAAACACATGCAGAAGAACAAGCAGGGCTATGTCAGTCTCAAGCTTCTCACTTGTCTGAAAAAGGTAAATGTACTTCTCAGGTTTGTGTACTCTGACGCAGTTTGAATAGAAACAACGCAGTAAAAATGCAAACAAAGCTAAAATGTTAAATATTTGCTGCAGATAAAGGCTCTGACCACGAATTGGTACATGACTCTAGCGGCCGCGGAGTGCTCAGACCTCCTGGAGTTGAACGAGGAATGCACCAAAGTGCGACGCAAAGAGGCTCTCCCTCAGTGGCTGATGTGCTCCCCCACCAGCCGGCTCCTCCTCATCTGGAACGCTTCAGAGGAGGAGAGCGGAGAGGACGGAGCTGACCCAGGGCAGCCTTCGCTCTTACTGAGCATCCTCCAGAGGTTTGACTCGCCGGGTGACGTCGCGTCAGTCTGGATCCTGCATCCCGGAGAGGAGCTTCCCAAAGAGCTGCAATGCTACGCCAAACGTCACAAAGAGCTTGGCCAGATTTTGTGTGCCGTGATGAAGTTTAATAGTTTGGAATCGGTCCGTAGGGCCTACAGCTCTCTCAGAGAAGAAGAGAAGATTAATGGGAGGGGCCTGTGTGTGGTGCCGCTGGGATGGCAGTCAGTGCAGAGCATCAATAAGTTTGATCCATCGGAGAACAAAGGAGACGCCACATGTTCTATGGGAGATCCTCAGAACGTCTCTCAGGTTTTGCTCCAGCAGGACCCTCCCTCACCTCTCAGGTTTTCTGAAGAAACTGGAGAAGCATATCCTCCTCCAGCAGTCCAGGAGGACTCCAGCTGCAGTCAAAAGTCATTGCGAGGATTAACTAAGAGATACAGCTGGACAGACTGGTGCTCCGGAGACCGCAACACACCGTTTTCTCAGTGCCCGTGGGTACTAAAGCGCAAATCCGCAGCCAGTGCAGCAAAGCTGGAGACGGCTGAGCACCTGAACACAACCGGCTTAATACTAAAAGTCCTGCGTCAGCCCTTTGGCCCCGACGATACCAAAGGTTTTAATGCCAGAAGGCAGAAATATGACTTTCTTGAATGAAATGGCTTTAGAGGAGATCAGAAAGAAGACTGAGCTGAGAAGAAAATACTCAAAAATCTGACACAAGAAGACAGAAAATTTGTTTCCATTAAAGAATTAAGTTCTGCTGATGAATGTTCAGTCATTTCTGCATGTAGTTAGGAACCACTGACAGGTGAGGGCAGCATTTACTTGTGCTAAATAGTGTTTCCTGACACTTTCTTCAGTTTATCATGCTTTTAAATAGCTGAGATTGATTGTAATTGAATGGAGTTGAATGGGCGCTACCCCCCCTGTAAAAACCCTCTCCCCCCACACTCTGGGGAGAGAGCCTAAGCTTCAGCAGAAGAATCTGAAGTTAGTGTCCAAAAACCAAAAGGGTTCTTTGGGAAGATTAAAGGCATCTTCACCTCTTGGCCTCTGCTCTTCTGATCATAGTAGCAAATTGCCTTGTATATTTGTTCCTCAGCCAGGAGCCATTTACCTTACCAAGTCTCTCAGACAAAATGTGGTCGTCTGTCAACATAAAAAAAGTCAGACAAAGCTCTCATTATCCTTCTGCTTTCTGCGCAGAAATGTCTGTTTAGACTCAGAGTCTTTGGAAAGTAGCTTTCCACTCGTCGAGATGACAGTTTGGCAAAAGGGCCACTTGTCCAATCGTCAAACCGCAGATTGTGCAAGACGAGAGCAGCAATGCTTGTGCCTGATTTCCAGTCGTTTTAATGACACCTCAACTGGAATGGTTTGTTTATAGTGTTACTGATTGAGGGCTTCCTTAAAATCTTGCCCCAAACTAAACAGAAAGCGTTTCTTCACTCATCCACGCCCAGTGGAAAAGGTTCAATCCCCAGCATTTGGATCTTGATCATATAAAGATTGGAAGAATTCTTTGTTTTTCTTTTCTTTGTTCTTGTGTGTTCAAACGCAAATGTCTTTCTGACTAATGTAATCTTTGTTGTTGAGGGAGACTTTTCAGTGTATACAAACTCGTTTGACTCCCGCTGTCTCTGACTTGATTTTGCAATTAACAGCTGTTAGGCTTTAGCAAACAGTCGGGGCTGGGCTTTGAATACTTACACATCTGTGAACAATATGTATAAAGTAGAAATGTTCCTGTTAGGAAATGTTTCTGCGCCGATGGATCCCTTTCAAGGCTACAAAAGCATGACCTCTCCTGCTAACTGGAAGTCGTTATATGTTTACATGTGCTGTTCTGGCCCGCAACTGAACTTTATGTCAAGGTTAGCGCGAATAATCATGTCTGCTTTGCGTTTTCAAAGTGGGCTTTGCACCTGCTGACTGCCAGAAAAAGACCCCAAGAGTCCGAAAGACGAGGAATTCTTTCTTAATTTCTTGGCACATCGCTGATCTCCGTTGTACTTTAAACAATAAGACAGATCATTTTTTATTATCTCCCTTTCTAATAGGAACCATCTCAGTAAATACTTATATTTTCGAGATCCACCACACTGATAAATACAATAGGTTTGGACTTTTTCAGTTAGTTGTGTTTTTTCATATTGAAACATTTTTGTTTGAATTTTCATGCTGCAATTAGTGAGAAAAAAAAACAGAAATATCCCCTGAATTTTATTTTGTATTTTAAGCAGGAAAGCTGAAGGTTTGTCACCAACACCAGACTCAAAATCCAATATGGCTGCTACATGTAAAAAAAAAAAAAGAAAAAAGAAAAAAAAAAAAGAAGTAATACTTGCAGTAGCACACTGTATATTTATCATCTAAAAAGTACATTAGGAAAAAATAATAGCAGTAGTACTATGGAGCCCCACCCTTTTAGCAAATGTTTTGGGGAATAGAACTTAATATTATTCCCCCAGAAATTGCCTAATTCTTTAATGTTTCCCATAGAGCACTTCAAAAATAATTGAAATAAAATACAGCTTGGGAAGTTGAAGTAGCTAGCTGCAATGCTGCCATTAGCAAAGCAGCCAATCCAGGAGCAACATTCATTTTCCTTCGTGCCTATTGGCTGTGCCCTAAACAGTAGAAATGAGGAAGACCATAGATATTAGCTTCTGTGGTAGTGATCAGTTTAAACTATATATAATAATGCATTTTAAGTTACATTTGGTGTTTGCATTATTAAAATAGGCAGCTGTAAGCAATTCTGAATGGGTTCAAGTATAATTGACACTGCAGCAGCGCAGTACTTAGGATATCTCTATCCAATTGTCTGATTTGCTGTTAGGATAGAGTTGAATTGGGTTTGATGTAATCTGAGTCCAGATTTCAACTTAAAAGAAGGCAGTTTACATTGGTTCATTGTCCGTGTTGGAAGTTCTCTACATTATCCCCTTTAATTAGTAAATGGACTGAACTAGTACAGCACTTTCCTAGTTATTTTCAAATTCAATTAAATTAAAAATATTTTATTGATCCCAAAGAAAAATGTAATGTTGTTGTAACATTTACAACAAACGTAAATGTGGGCAGTGGGCATCTCTATCTGGCTGTGGGCAGGAAAGATCTCCTGTTGTCTGTATTACAACAAATTTGAAAAAGCCTCCATCTGCAGAAACTGTTTTGCTATGAGTCTCATGAAGCCACATTCATACACAGGCACACATTCATACACAAACATGCAAATCTGTTTGCAACCTGAGGGATTAAGTCCCTTCCTAGGCAAAACTAAAAATACTGTAAATTTTAAATCAGATTTGCATGTTTTATTTATCTAGTTGTACTCAAAAGTGGAAATTTCCATGTTCTAGGTTGGGGAAAGTAAACCGAAAGGTCATCTAAAGTGTAAACTAATTATGTCTAATTATGTAAACTAATAATTACAATCGGAAGTTTTTCACCAACTTCAGCCTCAAAATCCAATGTGGCTCCTGATGGTTGAAAACAGAAACAGCTGTAGTAGTAAACTGTTTAGTTGCACCTGTTATGATTTGCATCATCTTTTGTGTACACAGCACAGTTCAACCTCTGTTTGTCAAATGAATCCATCTATTCAAAGATAAGAAATTTTAGAAAGTATTCCTTTGTCAGAATGCCACTGTGCAAAGTAATTTCTAGATTGTATCTGGAAGATGGTTAAGGTGGGATTGGTGTAGTTTCTGGATCCATGGTCCAGTAGTTCTCCTTGGACGAAACATTGTGCTGTGAACAGTCCCATTTCATGCCCAGAAGAAACTAAAACATTTGATGTATTAAGTGGAAAAGGGACAAAAAGACCAGCAATCTCCCCATTACGCTTCTCTCTTCAGGAAATTCAGTTTGAAATAAAGATTAATGTGTTTAAACATGTTGAGGGAAAGCTCCATCTCTGTGGCTGGTAATTATCCTTGAATGGTTAGAAATACTTTTTTCTGGGTATCACTACAAGCAGTTTTAGATCCTTGGTTTTATGTCATCTGAACTTAAAAGCCAGCAGGAAATTCCTCTGGTATTTCCATTTTGTTCCCACTCATTTCTAAAGTATCTATGAGGCATAGAACGTAAACACTGAACCACATCTTCGCCTGTAAACTATGATTTGTGTTGACACTGGGCTGAGTGTGTCCGAATGAGTCATGTTGTTAGAATAAGATAATTGTTAGCAAATAATTTGCTTCCTGTTGTGTTGCTGGTTTATGTTCAAATTTATTTATCCATCTCTGGCTTCAAACACACTTCTTGAGCAGATTTATTAAGAAGGTTTACGCTTCCTAAAAGCAACACCTGTGGAGTTTCGTGGCGTCTCCTCCGATCTTGTGCATCGGTTAGCTCATCTCTAAACAGGTTGAATTCTGTTTAGACATTACCGACCCCGCGCACCTGACACATTTCCTCTGGGAACAAGGTATTTATTTAGATTGCAGTCTGGACTGCCTGATACCTTCCAAAAGTACGACCATCTGCTCCTCATTTGCCGCTCGAGGGCTCACGGGCTGAAACACGGGTCCGGAGAGGAGGGAAATGTGAGATCCTCAACAAGAGTCATGGTTTTATCTCTAGCTGACTCCAGATTGAATCATGAAACACTTCTTTTGTGATAACTCTGTTTAGATGGGCTTTAATGTCGTCTCAGAGGCTTTTAAACCAATTGTGAACTTTCCTAATTCCCCCTAAATGATTGGAAAGCACTTGCTTCAGCAGACCCTATCTGCCCAGTTGAGGCTATTACCAATTGCCTGCTTAAGATGGCAGACTCCCTTGCGGCAGAAGGTGAATGTAAGCTCCTGCTCAGGCCAAAGCATCCTTTAGCACTCCTGGAGTTAGAGCCAGGAAGATTAACATATCAGGAGTAATCCGACTCGGCCCACAAGCACAACTATGGAGGAGGAGGAGCAACAGTTTGAGGGGGGGAGAGGCAAGCAGAGGCATCAGAAAGAAGCTCTCTGCTCCACTCAGAGTAACCACGCTTTCCCTCCTCACCCTAACCCATCCTTTCAACCCGCAGAGTTCCCCCCCTGGGAGCACAACAGAGGACCTGCTGCTGGAAAAGAGGGTAAGATGTGCATTGTCCTTCCATCAGTGAAGACAAAGTGCTCTGAGGGGACGTGAATCCTTCAACAGATGGGATAAAAGTTAAGACATCTGTGGGATCTGTTTATTGCATGCCACTGCACCTCAGCTCTGCTCTCCCCTTCTGTTTTAGGTTAAAGGCTTTTCGTTTTTGCAAAACAGAAGAGCAAGAAGTTCTGCGCGAAGAGACATGTTGACGGGCGTTTTCTGACGGGCGTTTTCTGAACGAAGCCTACAGTCCCAGTCAAGCTCTTTTTCTCCCCCCTTCTTCTTCTTCTTTTGAATGGATCAATCTGGGTGCCACAAAGAGCATGCTTACATTCAGGGGAATGTTGATTTTGATCTTCACCACTCAGAAGAGTTCAATGGAAAAGCAAATATGATCGAAGAATAAGACATCCTGGACCTGAATCAAGTCAGGACACCTCCCGTACTCTCGAGGCGAAGGAGCTGTGACACAATTCATGGGAAAAAAGAAGGACTCCTGCCTATGCTCCTCACCTGTGATGAAGATGGACGTACCCAGTCAGCACTTGCCTGAGGAGGTCAGCTGAAGCCGACGCCACGCAGCTAAGTCTGGATTAGCAGGCCGAACGGTAAGGACAGTGCATCTTCTTTTGCTAGTTTAAGCTGGCAGCTTAAGTGGGAAGGCGTTAGGTGCTGCTGACAGAGATGCCTCTCTAAGTGCCTGAGTGGCAGAAAACACACGTTGGATTATCTGTATCAACAAGCGGCCCTCGCTGCAACCGCATGACAGCGGTGTGCAGCAGCCAGGCTGGCACGAAATGTTTGCAGCGTAGTGGCTACTGATTACAAGGGGGCATGCCACCAAGCTGGAGCAAGCACAAAAACAACAAAAAAAGTAGATGGTTATTGTAATTATTTCACTCCCACTATGTAGACACATTTGTTTTTCAGAAATGAAAAGTTTGGTTTTTTCTGTCACTCAACCAATGTGGTGGTGTGCCTCATTTTCATGCATTGTTGGTTTCTGGTTGTTCCTTGCAAAGGCATTCAGTCCTCCACTCATTTTCTGCTATAAAACTGCAGCTTTATTAGTTTATTATGCGGATTGAGATAATGAAATATTATATGTGCTGTAAAAAACAGTGAAACCTCTCGGATTATTTTTTATCAGAGTGTTGATCCACTTTGCACTAAGCCCATATCATACGTAGAGATTACGCTGTATCTAGCTGTGCCCCAAGAGGCCTGATCGAGGTTAAGCCTAAAGTCAACTGAGGTGTTCAACTTTCATAACCTGACAAATCTGATTGTGACAGGAGGGAGCTAAAACGTGAGATCAACGAAGCACCAGCACAGATTCTCCTTCCCCAAAGCTCTGCTTTCCAGAACAACTGTACCGTCTTAACCCCAAAGTTGAATTAGGTGTTTAAGAGCTCTCATTAAACAAATGTCCTCAAAGAGTAAATATAGGTGGTTATTATAGGAAGAACAAGCACAACATTTTAACCACAGCACAAATCAGACAAGATAAGAAGGAAAAACATCATCTGAGGTTGTTCTGTCCGGAACCACAATATCAACACTAAGCATGAGCCGTTTACCACAAAGGTAGATCACGGTTTTTAAATCATTACTGTATGCTCCTTTTATAAAGATTGTGGAAGCTCCTAGACTTTTCCCTTGCTTACCAGAAGAGTGAAGTAGATGAATCCCATTCATCACTGTTAAACTAAAACTACAGCTGGTTTGCAAAGTTAGGGTTAGTTAAACCTGTGACTTTGTAAAGAGCAGAAAAGCAGGAAGATACAATATTCTGCACAATGAACACTCAAAAACTTTTACTTTATTATTATTTTTGATTAAGTTTGTATCAAAGCCAAATCAATAAATCCATAGCATAATTACAACTGAAGCAACCACATGGTAGCAATAGGAATATTTTAAATAAAAGGGGGATCATGTTCTAAATCTCGATTGGCATTCAATAAACAGATGGAATCATTATAAGAGTATCATGACTTTGCTGATTTTTTGCTAGTAGGTATATTTCCAAAGAGATGAATTTGCCTCCACATTTCAAGACAAGGACACTCTGGGAGCCTTCTTTCAACCAGCTGACCAGCAGTGTCCAGCAATAAAAAGGGTAGAGGAAAACGGGCATCACTTTTTCTCTTTTAAGATTCAAAATTAAGACGAGCTTTCAAAATATTTTTCTTTTCCCCTATGGTCTTCATTCAATAATTAAGTGTGAGGAAAATTCTAATAGTATTTTAGAAAGAAACTTAGGAAATGATTAAAAGGTTTACATTTTAAAGATCTTATATTAGCAGGTAATGTTAGCATGGTTAGTATTAAGAAAATTTAAGTTTCTTATAAATAAAAAATGCATTGACACCCAAATACCTCCAAAAATAATACAGAATCACAGTATTACTGAGAGAATGCAAATCCTTAACTCAGATTTGTAAAAGATAAATCAACATTTTCACAATAAAACTTTTTCACAGTCTTATTAGCCATTCTGGTATCTGCTTAAAGTCTTGCTCTCTCTCGCTGTCCGGATAAATGTTTTGCTTTTAAATCATTTTTTTACATCTCCGTGCTTCTTTGGATTTCTCGTTCTAACCACCACAGTTATGGTGAAAGCTGATAGAGTATTTTTCATGCAGACACACCGTCCACAAGTGTTTATGTGAAGAACACGGTCCTTCAGTTTTCTATCGGCTGGTTATTGATCTCGGCTGATCAAACTGAGTTCCAGTGAATTACAGTCAAAAGCCAATTTCTTCGTGCACCTCTACTTTAAACCATGACTGTGGTGGCAGAATATTTGAGGAGTTTTGTAAAAATAATAATAATAATAATAGCATTAAAACCTCAGTACACCTTAATTTCGATAAGTCAATGATTAGTTTGTATAAATCCTCATGTAGTGCCATTCTTCTGAATCCTGGAATGTTTACAGCTTTACATATAGCGTTATATTCAGTTCTTTCCATTGCTTTTGCTCACATTTGAAAGTGGAGTTCACAGAGTGGCAGATGGCCACCAAACCTTCCGCGGCAGAAACATCGACCTGTTTAACAAGGGTTTAGAGTCGATGCTGTTGTGCTAAAAGAGGATCTGGCGCGGACAGATTAAGGTCCAGAATAGCAGAACAGGGACTCTTCTTTAGAAAGTAGCCCACATAACATCCATCTCTGTAACACAAATAGTGATGAGGCAAGATTGTTTCTAATCCAGCTGTCTTGAAACTTTCTCTTTACCCGTTAGATATGTAAATGTAAATCAACACTTTTTCTAATAGCCAGGTATTAAATGTGCACACAGTGCCACCTGGACAGCAGCAGGATCAGTAGCAGTGGCCTGTACAAGGCTGTTTGTCAAGTATTAATCCGTATTCATCCACAAACTTAAGTTTTTTTAAGCCACCAAGTAGAAAAACACAAGAATGTGTGAAATGTGTGTAAAAATGTGTCCTAAGTAATGAACAGCAGCTCTCACACTAACAAGTTCCAGGCTTTATTTTAATGATCCTTTGGTTGCTGTGTGACAGAGCTCTAGCCAATTGATGTGGCTGCGTAAATAAATTGCAAAGCATTTTTTACCTAATATTGTTTAATTTCATCAGGAAGAACAAATGCTGATAGGACAAGTCCTGCTTCAGTTCACGCAAATTATGCCGCAACCGTTTTTGAGCGGCAAAGCGACAGATCGGACTCGCAAAGGTTGTCGTTTTTCTCCCTCTCATTACTCCGACATTCGAGGTGGATTTTAGAGGAAGAGGCGCCTGTTCTCTCACAGAGCATTCTGGCCTAACCCTTGAGTTTGAGGTGTCAGATGGATTAGCACTGACACACACACACTCACACACACAGAGAGGCACCAACACTGCAGCCAGGTGTTTGTCCACGTGACTGCAGATAAACCCGGCAGGCATTAGTGCTAATCCCACCCTGATCTTTGGAATATGTCCCTATTACCTTCTCCAGGCACTGTCCCTGAGCCTCCTGATGCTCACTTAAGAGAGGAAAACACAAGACTAGGCCTCTATGGGACGCTATAAGAAAGATGTTTCCCTGCAACAACCCAGTAGGTGCCTTCGCCACTGCTTGTTATGCCGCTGTTATCTTTCCAGCGCAGGTATTTACAGGGTGTGTTCAGTGTAGTGCAGAAACAGCCGGTCAAATGGGTGGAGCAAAGCATTCATGTTCTGTAGGTAGATGCCCCGGTTGTGCAGTGGCATAAATATATGTACACACAAACACAAAACGTTAGCCCTGAGGGGGGTTCTTAATATCCAAAGGCAGTGGTATTATGTAATCTGGATAATCTGGTGTTGGATGATGTTGCTGTAGGAACATGAAAGCAGAGAAGGGAACTCTGGTGAACACCGCAGGGTTGGAAAGTTTATCTGTGCACGTCTGCGTCAGATGATCTGAGAAAAGTGAAACCACGCAACAGCAGTGTGTGTGTGTGTGTGTGTGTTTATGGCATGTGTCTGAGTTACTGAGAGACAGAACAGGCTGTATTTAGGGAGACTATAGGAAGAAATGGTAGAGTAGTGAGGCACAAAAAGCTGGTATCTGCACAAAGAAGCTCTTCATTCAGTTCGTCTGTGATCTCTCCAGTGTTGGTCCAGATCCAAGCCGGCAGACAAGAAACCCCCCCCTGTCTGCTGGTATTAACCACTGATGTAACCTATGCCCACTTTGACAGTTCTCTGCTTCATCTTCGATTGGCCGTGGCATTGTGTTGAGTTTCTCCCTCTGGCAGCAGCAGGAAGGAAGGATGCGAGTGCCATGGCGCTGTAATTACATTACTGTCGGCTTAGCGGCACCACGGCCACTGACCCAATTATTTCTTGAACGCGTCAATTTTATTGTGTCATTTGAGATAATACAATCTTTGAGTAGAAACAAGAGCTCGGTTGATGTTCAAGGACTGGCCTGCAATTGCATATTGCTTGCGTTGATGCATGCATAATGCCTCCGGGATGGTTTTGAACATTCTTGAACACATTAATTTTCATCTGACTTAAACCTGATTGAAAATATGTCAAGAGGAAGATGAGACACCTGAATCAACAGGCAGATGTTGAAGTAACCTGTGTTAATCCACTGCCACTTCAATGCTGGTTAAAACCTCCGATTTCTTTTGTCACTTTTTTGAGATGGGACTTGCTCTCCTGTTTCATCTGGTGGTGATCCACATTTTTATAACTTTACACAAGTTACACCTCAAGTGTTACACTTTAAGGCCTAGTACGCCTGTACCTGGGTCTTTATAAAAATGAATAGTCTTGCCACACCATTTAAGAAATATTCTACACACAGGATTGGGTCCAGAGAAGTTTTTATGAACCCGCACAAATCTGGCTCTTAGTGTTGTTTTAAACATGAAAACAACCACAACCTCTTGTTAGGAATTAAAAATGGCACCAGGAGGTTAATTTGCGTAGACAAGTTTATAGGTTGAATTACTTTTACGTAGTTTTCAAAAGTTAATAAAACACAATACAATGTCAATTGGGAATCATGTGCAAGCAAGTAGCCACACTGGCACATTATTTGTCACAGACTGTCATGCATGGGATTCCACATCTCCATTTTCAAATGTACACAACAAATGCAGAGTTTTCTCAAATCATCACTTTGGTCACAGTTTTAATAAATAATCATTTTTAATGATATTAAATGGACTTTTTGTGTGGATAAAAGGCCAAAACACAAAGTGTGTTTGTTTTCTCAGATAGCTGACGGCACATAGACGAGGCCTAAAAACACCCAAAGACTAACAGTAACTAACAGTTACGGTTTTAATAGAAATGTGTCTATACCTGAACCTGGATTCAACATACAACCAGGTACTGACTACATATACTGAGTGAGTGGTTCTTGTATGACAGGCACCCTAGGGAAGATGGAATAGATAGAATGAGATTGGTGGAGTAGATTGATCCTGCTTATATAAAAAAAGAAACAGCTTTTTATTAACTATCAAATGATAATGGCACAAAGCGAGTATTTCCTGATAAACAGATGAAACTTTTCTTGATCTTTTGACATCTCGGCCTTGTGTGGCGCCCTGGGCAAAGTCACATGTTGTACTGTGACGTATATGGGCGTACTTTTCTGTAGGCCAACATTTCAGGTGCCGTTTCTTACATAAAAGTTGTGATATTGAAGGCGTTACGCTTCCTTGGCTGGAATCAGCTCTTGTTTGTTCGTGAATGGAGGATTTTCTCAGTTTGTTTTGGGCCTTGCACCTTAATTCGCCCTCTGTTCCAGCACAGCAGCGTGCAGGGGCACATCGCCACATGATGCTTTTGTGAAGAGCCAGACATGTTGAGGATGTGTGGGAGCTGGTTGAGTTGTCTTTGCAGCTCATCTGTACTTTTATGCCTCTTTTTGAGGATGGGTTTTCCTTCTGGTGAAAAGTCCTCTGGGGTTCCACTGTATCCTCTGTGTTACTGTTCCTCTCTGTTTGCACGGTGTCTTTCCATTTCAATTCAAAAGAAAACTCCAGTGCCTCCCTCACCTCCTCTTCTCCTTCCTACCTATCAGTATCCGTGTATTTATGTCCTCAGCAGTAAAGGCCAGAGGTAGATATTAAATGTCTGAGCTGATTAATTTTCCGTGACCGTATGAGCAAGCTGCCGAATGCTCCCTGGCACTTTTATTGCTGGCAATCGACTGCAGATGTGACTAATGTGTTTCTGAGTGGAGCAATTATGACAATCAAAGCGTCTTCAGGGGACGTGAGATCAGCGTACGGCGGCTCGGCTTCGTCCAGTGTCAGCCACTGACACGCCGGAGGCCTCATCTCCTCTTGACGAGGTAATTGTTTTATCGAGATGAGCCGCCGAGTTAACGAGCTGAGGACACTGACGCATCGCTGCGGTGTGAAACGGCTAACTCCCGGGGATGAGTAATCGCCCCAAACTGACCTATTAATAGAAGAAGCAAACAGTGATCTCATCCTGGGCCGTTCATCATAACAAACTGACTCTATCACTATTGACAATTTATCACTCTGAACAGGAGCAAGGGGATTTTTCTGAACTTTTCTGCAGTGGGCAGGCTTTAAATGAGGAACCCGAGAAAGAAAAAAAAAACAAAATCAGAAGATGGGGGGGATGGAGATAGAATGTATGGTAGGACAAGGAATTGAATAGAGGACGGAGGGAAAGAAAAACACAAGAAAGGTATGTGAGAGGAAATAAAGAAGTAAGAACACAAACAGAGAAGAAAGAAAGATAGGACAAAAGAAAAAAAGGCAGAAGAAGGAAATGATGTTAGAATACAAAGGAAAGAAAAGAAGGGGCATGGCAAAAAAATGAAGGGAGTTAGCACAAAAGAGATGGTAAAGTAAAGGAAGTAGGAAAAAGGAAGGAAAATCAGACAGAAGGAGGGGAAATATGATTCAAAGAGGGACAAGAAAGGAAGTTAAGAGCAAAAAAGAAAGATGGAAGGTCACAACGAAGAAAGCTAGAAGATCAAGAAAAACAGAGGGATGGAAGTATGTTTAAAAAGGATGAAAAGAATGAAGGACATGAGGGGGGAGAAAGAAATGAGAAAAACATAAGGGAGATGGAGAAATAAAGAAAGGAATAAAAGAAACTGCAGTACACGGAGGAAGCACAAAAAGGAGGACAATAATTTACACAATTTGATAGGGAATAAAGTCTGGAAAAAGGTATTTCCGTCTTTGTCCAGGCAGGGAAAATATTGGAATCCAGTTTCATAGTGCAACGGAACCTTGCTTTGTTTTTCATTTAATATCTAGTTTAAGTTGCTGGTGTTACTTAAATAAAACTTTAAGTTGACTGAGAACAAATTCTCATTTTCAACAACAGCCTGTTAAAAAACCCCATTAAATTGCATAAGACAGAAAAATATCATAAAACAGTGAGAAAATAAATTGCGTTAAACCAGCAGAAACATGGAACGTCAGTTGATCTTGTCTGGTGATCAGAAAGAGCAGTAAGGAGTAGATGTCAGACGTACCCAAGGGCTGCTGCTCCACGCCTGATTTACATAGACTGGACATTAAACGAGGTTGTTGGGCGACACGTTTGACTGTCAAATGAATAGTATTGCGCAGAGACTCCTCAGCATCTCAGACCCATATGGAATTATGATTGATGAGTCGAACCTTAACTGATAGACTGGTGGTCCATGTTTACATGGTGTTTATCCCTCGGTCACTCAAGCATGGAGTTTGTTTGTGTGATTGTTTGTGTCGTTGAAAACCCTCACAGTTCAGTGGTTCCTATAATTTGCCCACAGCTCGTTAAAAAGAAACAAAAAAATAACAACTTGAAATGCATAAGCCCTCTTTCTACTGTACTCAGATTTACAGATCATATTTATGCTGTATTTTCATTCCTGTAGTGGACCAGGTGGCAGAAATATGTGGCTTTCTCTCCTTCACTGTAAACAACCCGTCAGCCTGTACGCTACAGGCTCCAGTCTGGCAAAACGCTTTGCAAGACTGGTCTGGATTTGCTTTTAAGTCTCTGCCAGCGTACCATTTCCGAATCAGAGGAAATGCTTTGCTCACTTGTCACACAACATGAAAAATACAACAAAATGTCTTGAATACCAGAAAGAGGGCTTGGGGGGGAGACATGAGGCTGAATTACTCTAAATTGAGTTTTTGTGGCGGCTGTGGCAGGAGGGAGGGCTGGGCCATACGTGGTAATGGGATCTAGGCAAACATGTTCGTAAGGGCTTCATCAAACACTACTTAGCAAATAGGTGTGGCCAAGAGATTCTTGTAATGGCAGGAATCTCCAAGTAAATTAAAGAAGTTTATATTGTCATCGAAGCAGTGAAACGATGAAAAATCCACCCAGACAGCATAAGTCTGACGAGGCAAACTTTAAACACAAACTTCATTCTCAAAGGCCAGGAAGTTACAAGACAGCATATTTGACCATTATCAAAAAGTTTCTGAAAAACTTAAAAAAGTCGAGGGAAACACATTTAAGAGATTCAAAACTCAGATTCTGCAACATTACAGAAGGCCAACAAAACAAGTCTGATGATAAAGAAATGTTTTGTTCTGACTCACTCATGAGGAAGCCTGCTGACTTGACATACAGATAGATAGTTTTGCATGCCGCTGGTCTACCAGGGTTTCCGCAGTGCATTATAAGCATGGCGGGCCACCCGGCTTTACTTGCCCCCCATTAGGCTAAGTGTTGTTTGTTAATTTCAAATAGGATTTTTAAACACCAATGACAGTAAAGATGGATTAAGCTAGGTATAAAGTTTACTCACTGAACTGGGCGGGAGGGGGTGCACACCAATTGCACTGTCCCTTCACTTTTATATCATGATGGCTGCTTGTGCATCTCTGTATTTTTGTAATTTTTAAAATTTTATAAACACAAAAACATGGTGGGCTGCTAGTGGATTGCCTTAGTGTCCCTATCATTGGGCTTTACAGGTTTTGTGGGGGAAATTTTCAACTGTTTTTATCATGTCAGTGCAGACATCTACCAGGAAATGTTAGAACATTTCATGTTTCCCTCTGCTGTCAAGCTCTCTTGAGAAATTTATTTGATTTTCCAGCAGAACTTTGCTCCTGCAGACACTGCCAATATCACTGCAGTTGATTGGCTGGTTTTAGATGCTTCTCTGATCCAACACAGCTTAATCAAATGGTTGAGTTACCTCTTCCAAGATCCCATCACATTTGGCAAAGACCTGCTAACGAACCAGTCATTTGATTCAGAGCTATTAGAGCCATCTGCCTTCTTAACACCTGAGTAAAACAACATCCTGATCTCTTCCATGCTACGCTGCTATTCATGCAACAGGAGCTCCAACCATGCATTGAGCTGCTATACTCTGCAAAACATGGGAAAACTATTCAGTAGATTAACATTTCTGTATAAAAATTCAATATTTTGAGATAGAAAATTTGAGGTTCTTATCTGTAAGTGTTGATCATAAAAACTGAAATATATCATACAGTTAGTAATGAATATTACTAATATCTGTTTATATATACAGATTCATTACTAACTGTAATTCAATTTTTAGATTGAATTACTGAATAAAGTTAGATCTGATCTTGAAGGTTTCTTAAACGTGAAAATATACAACACGTCCAAACGTTTCACCCTAAGGGCCAAAATGTGAACATTTAAACTAGTGGTGGGACACAAAATTAATTTATTTAAAAACAAACAAAACCAAGAAAAACATAGTTTGTGACAGTTTTCCTGTTCAACAATAAATTACTTTTAATAAATTTGTATGTCACTAAAGATCTATAACATTAAAAAGGCCTTTGAACTGTTGCCTTATTAAAAGAAAAACAGACAATTTCGAAATTTATTGGGGTCATCAATTCTTTTCTATTTTGTCTGACAGATTTTTTTTTTCTTTTTAAAATCATCGTTGACTTGTTGTCAGGGGCCAACCAAAATAATTTCAAGGGCCACAAATGGCTCCCCATGCCACATTTTTGACATCCCTGTTCTAAAATCTCTTGGCTTGATCAGTTAAAATAGTTTAGAGATGATCAAAAGCATTAATATGAACAGAAAATATTATTTTAATTTAATTTCAAACAAGTCAGACAACATGAATCTGATATTTTCAACATCATTACAACCATTCTTACAGAACAATGCTTTACTTGTTTTGCAAGTAAAGTAAAGCACTTTTAACTGCCATGTTGCTGAAATGTGTTATACAAATAAACTTGTTTTATTTATTTTTTAAAGTATTTTCTTTCTTTAAATTCTTGTGTTGTCCCCTGGAAGAACACCCTAAATGCAGAGTCACACCATTATTTATCTATCTGCTCTTCCTTCAGACAAGCCGATAATAGAATGAAAAAGGTAAAATCATGCTAAAATAAAAGAGAAAGTTACAGAAATCTAACAGCATACATGGGTTTATTATCACATTTATGTCTGTTCTTCATATTTGACAAACTATCTGAACTTTGTCCCTTTTTTGTCTCCATCTCTCTGCAGAGTTTCAATGCTCCCCCACGTTTTAAGATGAAGTTATGGAAAGGTGCTACTTTTGCCTTCGTGCTCTGCGCTGCAGCCCTGTCCACCTTCCTCATTAGAAACATGGCCTCCATCAGAGAGTTCAGAGTCCAAGCGAAACATCCGCGAGCATCTTCTTCATCAGGACCTTCCCCAAAATCCTCTTCAATGTCTTCAGCTGAACCACGAGTACTGCCCTGGCAGACTGAAAAGCTTCGTCGGAAGACGCGCTCAGCAGGCAACAACATGAACTCCCTGCTCTCAGAGTGTGAGAAACGGCATTTCTTTCGTCTTGTTTGGTCTGGTTTAAGATAAGGAGTCATGGGAATAGGTTGCCATGGTTCAGGCAGAACACTTAGTGCCAGACCCATTTGTTTATAGAGCAGGTTTTAACATCCTAAAACAACCTCTGCACCTCATACTTCACCGACTCTCCATAATAGCTTCACAACTGTCAACAGAAGGGAATATATTGGACTTTGGCTTCATACACCAGTTTATCAGCTAATTGGTTTCAAGGAAATGTAATGCTTTGTCATACTGGTGGAGATACGATGCAGAGACACAGTGCAAATGCAAGAAAAATAAGCAAATAAGAGTTCATCTGTTGGCACATGTAGCTCATTGTTTGCAGCGACTGTAACGCCCTATCTCACTCAACCATCAGTTCTGTCGAATATGATGTTTTGAATGTTTGGTTTAAAATTACAAGGAAGTCTGATGAGTCTCCCTTTGTCACCTGTCAATAACACAGCTGTTGCTCTTTCTCATCTCCTTTAGTTTCTGTGATGCTGCAGAGCTTTACAGAGGGAGAGCTTCAGCACGTGCTGGAAACCTTGCTGGACAAGAAGAGAAGGAGAGACCAGTCCCTTGGCATGACCCAGACTCGAAGGACTAAGAGAGCTCACAAATCCAGACCTTGCTCCCTTAGGAAGCTGGAACTAACTGTGACTGAACTCGGTCTTGGCTTCGAGAGTGACGAGACGATACAGCTGCAGTACTGCAGCGGTCAATGCGATAAAAAAAAGCTGAACTATGACCTTGTCATGAAGCATATGGTCGAAAAAGGCATTCTTGGGAGGGGTCGAAAGAACAGAGTTAGCAAAGAACCCTGCTGCCGACCCACTAAATTTGAAAAGAGTCTTGGCTACTATGGAAATAAGACCCATAATATAATATCTAATGTATCAGCGAAGAGCTGTGGGTGTGTATGACCTAAAGTAATGAACTTCTCACTTCTTCAAGCTGCTCCAAGTCTCTGTGAAAGATCCAGAAAGGGATGCATAATGGACAAACAAGGAAATATAAACACCAGGAGAGAGGAAGAAACCATGGGGGAATGTTTGTGGCATTTCCATGGGAACCCTTTTTGACAGAGTAACTTTGAATGAATTCGCCTGTCATCGCCAGTTGGAAGCAGATCACATGGATGGCGAGAGCCGTGTTTGGATTCCACGTAAAAATGAAAAGAAAATGACAGCACAAACAAATACATGTTTATATCTTTTCTATCTGTGTAGTGACACTGTAAGCTATGGTGTTAACAGCAGTTTAGTAACATGAGGTTTGTGTCTTTGTAGTCATTTGTACATGTTTAGATTCGGAACGATGCGCCAGGGTGGATCGGATCATCGCTGTTACTGCACTTCATTCAAATTCCTATCAAAACTTTATAGCTTACAGACGCATCATCCCAACAAATTACTAGTCAGGTACATAAAATAAAACTAACATTGAAGCCATAAAATAAAATACATGTTCATAAAAAAAAAAGTCACTACAGCACAACTTACACAGATATATTTTGAGATGTGTCCAAAAAGATGTTCAATTGTTTCAGTCTGAGAGGATTTGTATGTTTTATGTTCTTATTGTTACTAATTGCAGCTTTATTACATAGGGAAAACAAAAGAAGTGTTACTTATAATTATCAAGGAAAGAAATATTTTTGCTTTGGTCCCTGGTACAAGACCCAAAATAACTGCATTTATTGATAGTGTAGAGGCTCTCAACATGTGTTCTTGTAAAAACATCCTCATCGGCATTCTGAAGAACAAATTTTACACTTTCCCCTAATAATCAGCCAGGCACCCCTGGTACAGATATGTACAAAGTCTTTATTGCAGTAGGATAATCTCAAGGTAATGTTTTCAACTTGAGTGCATTTATGACCATGCTAAGAAAATACTTAATTTGACATAAATCACAGTTGGTGCAACTTGCTGGTAAAGCATTGTGGAAGTCATAGTAGCTTGGTTGACCAGTCCACCAAGTTTTTAATGGGTGCATGTCCTTGTGTACCCACAGAAAGAGTCATGCCTGTATTCTTGGCACAATGTGTAGTTTATTTCCAGCATGGATTGGACTCAACCAGAGCTACCTCTAGTCGCCAATCCAGTTGATAGAGAGGTCTATCTTTGGTTATTGTAGATGTTGTGGTTCAGTTGTCTTCAGCCTCATAAGGCTGAAAATCGTGGCCTGCATGAGGGTCAACTACAAGATGGAGGCCAGTCTCTGCCTCAATCAGAGGAGAAATTCAAGTATCTTGGAGTTGGGTTTGGATGGAATTGAGCCTAGTCTGCAGTAATTTGATCACTTCTCCAGATCGTCATTTGTGGAATGAAGAAAAGCTCACTATTTGGTTATCCATTTAAATCCCAACCTCACCTATGGTTCATGATATACACTATACATAGGTCTACAATGTCTGTGTTTGGAAAAACTCCTGCTCCTCCCCATTGAAAGATATCAGTTGATGTGGTTTTGGGATGTGAGCAGGATACCGCCTGAGAGCTGTGCTTAGGACATCTTTCAGGTAAATCTTACTTTAAAGAGACCCTACAGCATATCTCTCAAAGGGACCATGAATCACTTCTGTCCAAAGAGCCTATTGGGAACCCAATAAAACATGCTAGAGAACTTAGCTGGGTAAAAGAATATCAGGATTTGCCTTCTCAACTTGTTACTGCAGATGACAATGACAAGATAAAATATCTCTGACCAGTCCTTTTTATACGCCATCTCTAAATGATCTAAAGTCAAGGGTCTCTTATGAACTCTGTACTTCCAACAAGTTTCGACTGGATTTAGGTCTGGAGACGGTCATGGCCAGGTCTGTGTTGATTTGGCTATTTGCTTTGGATTACTATCATGTTAAATGATCCTGTATGGACTCATTTTTGGTTTTCTGGCAAAGTTCACCAGAGTTTATTAAAACCACCTGGTATTTTGAAGAGTTAACCTCATGTAGTCTAGCATTCTCAGGACCTCTGAAAGGGAAAAGGGCCCACAGGATCATAGATCCTCCACTGTAATTAACAGTGGCGATGATGCGCTTTCCCACATATTCATTTTGAGTGTCGGTGGCCAAAACGCTAAATATTGATGTTAGACTAGGGCGTTTCCTGACATGCTTCCCAATAAAACAGTGATGTAGATGGTGTGTATTGCTTAGCATGGGATTTTCCCCTACTGAATAAATGTACTCAAATTTAATGTTATATTTTTCCAACTTTTTATTCAGGCTGCGATTATGCTACTGAAATAAAGCATTTTTTTTGTTGCTGTTTTTTTACATATCTTTAACAGGAGTGCAGACCAATATATCTGCATCTCTACATTCGCTGGAATCACTTTCACCAAAAAATTTTGCCAACAATTCAGAATCCATTAAACATCTCTCCTCAAGCTTAACATAATTTAACTTGTTCAAATTGTGACCCAGGGTGAAATTTGTGACATTTTTCTCTAGAACCAGGTTTAACGGATTTGTAAAGATGAAAAAAAGGAGAAAGTGGGAACCAGATGAATGGTTTTAGGAAGAGGTAGTGGAATGTTTTCTTTTTGCTCCGAGAAACAGAAAGCTGAAGTTTTTACCCATCTGTAAAGCGTTTTCTGACCCATGACCCACTGTACTGTACAGCCTTTCAACTGGCCCCGAACATGCCTCTGTGTTGTGTTGCCTGGTAGACTTTTAGGAGAGTAATAAGCTGTGTACATGAATAATAATGCATCCTTCTCACCCTCGGACGTCCTATTGTAGTTTGAAATAACTGCCTGAAGTACAGCTATTGTTTTGCATATTTGTTTTTTCTCATGAGAAGGTAAAAGAGAGGGGTGCTGATGCGGTGCATCTATGTTGTAGTTTATATTGTATTTATTTTGGAAATAAATTATAGATTTTCATATTTATTAAGATTATCACACATAAAGGGGACAGCTTTTTATCATCAAGCAACTGTGCCAAAAATGTTTTATCTTACACTCTATATTGACTGCTGAATAAAGATAATTTTAAACTTGTGGATGCTTATTTCTCCTTTGCTGCACATTTTCAGATCTCAGGTACTTGATATGTATGGTAAACAGCAAATGAACAGCTAAAGATGCAAGATGTTGATCAGAAGATAAAAGAACCCAAAATCTGTAAAGAAAGTTAAGATTTCAGACATACCAATGATCAGATTTCAATGAATAAACCATACAGCAGATTAAAAACAGATCAGCATTGTCCCAACACTGCATCACAATGTAAGATTCACTTTCTGAAATCATGCTTCTCAACAGCTCCACAGCCAGGGTCTTAAACAGCGCTGGTGACAAAAGCTTAATGCGCCTGGCAGGTTGCCAGGCGGCTTGAGTTACGGGCTGCAGTTACAGGAAAGTGGACGGCTGTCATTTCAAATCTTTAACAGAGTTGGAACTTACTTTTTCTCTGTTTTTAAGATATAGATCTGGTTGTGTCAGATCTACAATCTCAAAGATCAAAACCAACCATGAATGGATTCTAGTCGCAAAGTTTCTTGTGCGGTCCGGTACCAATTGGTCAACGGACCGGTACCGGCCGGAGGCCCGGGGACCACTGATTTACATCACTATATTACAAAAGGCTGAATCTTGCTAACTCTTCAATCAACATTTCAAACCTTGCGGTTTGTACAGGCGAACAGCGGCCATGGCTCCTGCGAGTTCATGCCCCACCCACATTCCTGAGTTCCCACCCACAATAGTGAGGAACACACTGCCAGTGGAATCAGACCTAACTTGGCTCACACCGAACCAGACTAACCAGCAAAAATGAGACTTGACAATGGGGAAGGGGCTTTAGGTAATTAGATATTGGTAAACAATTGTGATAGTGATTTTGTAAAAAAAAAAAAATTAAATAAGATAAAATAAAATATTCTTATTGGTGGATTATTTGTCCACTAGATAAATATGCTCAAATTAAAGGTCAAATTTGTCTTTAATACATTTCTGTTTCTAATTTTATTTTCACCAGGTGTAAAAAATGTGGACAGGGCTGTAGGGAATCTATTTTTTCATCCTTGGTGCAAGCCCTTAATATAAATTACTGGAAAAAAAACCCATTTGTATTTTTAAAAAAAAGAAAAAAAAGCTATGTATAATACTTAAAAAGTAGAGATCAAAAATCTAAAATGTAACATTTGACTGTCCATACATTTCAAGAAAATTAAAGCATAATCTGAAATTTGGTTTACGGTATAGAATAAAGTCAAAAAGTGAAGGTCACCAAAAAAGTGAGTCCTAAATGCTTAGGACTTAGGACATTGTCTAAGCACATTTTGTTTTGCAAAGTTTTAGTCTCCATCCATCATGGTATGCCAGGACATATAGTTTAATGGGACTCAGAACAAACCTACAGGTCCATTTTGAACTTGTCACTTCCCTCTGACAATAACAAGCACACCTGCTAAAAACAGTGGTGTGCTCTGACTAGAAAGATCCCACAGGCAACAGTACAGACGCCTCTATGGCCTTATCTTCACCTACTGTAAGTTTAAGAGGCTTTGAGGTTTTAAAGAACTCTTAGTTATTTTGCAAAGCAGACTAGTGCATGCAGGCTAACTACTATTGTCTGCCCTGCAATAAGTGCTTTATGAGATGGATATGGCAATACAGAATCTTTGCAGTTTTCTTGTTAGGGAAAATGAAAGTTTTCCTTCAACAAACTGGTGTGGTACATCACTAAGTAAAGGGAAAGCAAAGGAGGCCTGTTTGGGGAATGTGGTTTAATCTGAAAAGCTCTTGACAACAGTTCGTGACAACGCCACTCAACAGCATGAAAGTAAACGAGGAGGAATCTGGCATTCAGTGAAACTCAGCAGGTTATTTCATGTAGAGGCTGCTCTACAGTATATACAGTGGAAGAAACCTAAGAGTAAGATTTGTTTTAAAAGAGGAAAGCATGAGGAGCGTAATGAAACTTTCAATAAAATGAGGCTTTGGATAATTGCTCTGCTTGCTTTTTTGGAAAAAACAAAAAAACAAACAATGTGTGATAATCTTTGGCCTGTAATTTACCTCCAATTAAATGTTACCACCCAATTTTAACCTCCGGGTATCTGTTGAATAAAGTTGCAGAAGCCATCACTGACATTTGAATTTAGTTCTACTCATTCCCACATGATGCATGTTCCAGCAAATTCCAGACACTACTTAGACGACTTCCTGCTCAACTTCAATGAGGCAACATTACCTCTTGGAAACCAAACGTAAACTGTGACTGCAGCAATTGAAGATAGCACAGAAGTCATGTTCAGTTTAGAGCGGGTCACACAGAATAAACTGGCTAATGTACGGTAACAGGAAACTTTTGTATATTCAAGGGCAAAGAAAAAAAAAAAAATCTCTTTCCCATTGGATTTTATTTGGCCAAGTTGCAGAACATGTTTCAGCTCGACTGCGACTTGTGTTTACTACAGCTGTGGGGTTGAAATTATTTCAGCAGCTTGTATTTTGAGCAATGTGATGTTTTACAGCCTGCTTCAGAAATAACACATGAGAACATGATTCTGATCATCAAAGGTAAATCATGCAACAAAACATTTGGATGTAATCAAATATAAAGCATCAAGAATTTCCCCCTGAAGTGATAAATTTCCCTCTATTACTAAAGAGGCAGTTGGCTTTCCTCCAGTATTTTTGAATTTACATTCTTGTCCCAGATAGTTTGTCATTCACTGGGTTCTCAAAATATGCTTAATTACATGCTAAAATGTTTATAAGTTCAGTGAAAAAAGGAACCACTTTACCTCTGACATAAACATGCATTTCTGCAGCAAATGGTCCTAGTCGAAAAAACTCTGCACAAGCTCAGTGAAGAACGAGACCCAACTAATTGATAAGGTAGTGGTTTAACCATCTGGTTCTGAATTATAACACCGGGGTGTTGGATGACAAAATTTGATTAATCAAGCACATTTTCTGCCATTTTTGGCCTGTGCTTTGACATGTACAAAGACATAATCATAACAGCTATTTATTTTCCCTTACAAACTTTTCATGGGGTGATAATAGCAGGCTAGTCCCAAAGCCAGCAGGAGGTAAGGAAGTCTAATTTGGAAAAAATATATAAATCTACTTTGCAGCGACAATCAAGTTAAAGTAAACAAAAAAGATGCTTGACAAGATTATATTAAATCATGCCACCCAAAAATGTGGGTCCAAAACAAAACAAAACAAAACAAAGCAAATGCTCAAGGCCTTCAGTCCAGCAGGGGGCACACAAGAGCACAATAACTGCTACACAAACCATGTTTAAAAATGTACGTCTTGCATATGTGGCTTAAAACAAAACCTGCTGTGCTGTTAAAAGGCATTTATTCCCTTAGAAATTAATTATTAACTTTACTGTCACACTTTAATTACGCACTGAGGAAATGAAAAAAGCACTTTCCATATGATTTTATTTACTAGGGTATAAAGGCTATGCTAACCAAACTGGCCTTAAATGAAAATAGAATTGTCCTTGTTGGTAAACAACTTGCTACACCAAGATTTTGCTGGCATCTGACAGGTGAAGAAATCTCAGAATGAATGAATCCAGCAAATAAAATTCAAAAACTAATCAGACACATTTCAGATTCTTTAAATATTTGCTTTAAAACTTGACCAAAATCAGAGAAACATTTTGGAGTTTGAGCAGGGTTTCCCAACTCAAAACATCAAGACTTTGCACTTTTGTGGAAGGAGACATCCTCAGAGACTGATCAACCAATCAGAAGCAGACTTAAATTAAAATGAGAAGTTACTTTACAAAAAAAGAAAAGAATTTACCACATATTCCAAAACATTTTTCTTTGACGATGAAAAGACCTATGTTCCAGATATTTCAATAAATCCATCACATTTCAATTGAAGAAACATTGAAATTCAAGTAATTATGGATCATTTCAAAGCTGCTTAAAGTTCTAAAACCTTTCTAAGCTTAGCAACCAACAATGCTTTCAAAATCCTAGACCACAATCAGCAGAAGTAAGAATCATTTTAACATCAGCTATGGTTCTACAAGAGACCAGAAGAAAAGTCAGAAAAAACTCCTTTAAGTCTTCCCCCATTCCCATTCTTGTGCTCACAAACTCAGTTGTCTGCTGTCCACATTTTGGCTAAACATGTTCTCAGCAAATTTTGAAGATTATTTGGGTTTGCAGAATTACAGGAAAGCTCCATAATATTCATGTCAACATCAGCACACCACAGGATAATGCTGCTAGTGTATACAAGACATCTGCTGCCGGTAACAGCACTGAAAAGATCTACAATAAACAGGCCAAAAAGTTTCACAGCCCCCTCCCATGTCCAGCTGCAGCATGTTGGAGAGTTCAGACATCTTTAGAGAAAACCGTCTGAACAATAGCAACAAGCAGGTGTTTCTACTCTTCCTCAGTTAACCCTGGACCCTCTGAAAGATGGATAACACAATCAATTTCTTCTTAATATAAAAACATGGATGACCTTGGATGTTACATTTTTAATTAGATGAAGAGATTTACAGAATGATTTTTGGGGCTAAATGTACTATGATTAAATCATTAAACAAGAAGATGAAGTTTGGCTGTGCAAATGTAGTTGGTGACGCCTTAAAAAAAAAGGCGTCACCAACTACAATAAAACTTATATTTTATAGAGATTTTTTTTTCAGAGACAAATTGGAGCATAATTATGAAGTGAACAGAAAAAATGTTAAAAATATTTTTACAACTAAAATACTGTGAAGCCTTCAGTCAGTACTTTGTGGAAACATCTTTTTCTTAATTACTGTTGGGTTATGTATAGAAACTGATTTTGCCATGCGACATGTATCCCATGTGTCAATCAACCAACGAGTTCTCGCTGTTCAGCCTTGTTCAGTTTAGATTAACAACCGTGTCTTGGTGGTTTTGCCTTTTTTCATTCCATTGTCAGATTATGAAATTACCAATACTGTTATATCTTCAGAGCTTACGATATTATTTTCTAACAACTTTATCCCCGATTTGTCTGCTGTGTTACTTGGTCTTCTTAAAGCAGAAAACATAACAGCTGGATTTTTACAGAGATTAAATTACAACCAAGTGGACTCTACCTACTAATTTTAAAGGGTAATATTTGCTCTGGATTTTATTTTAGGGTATCAGAGTAAGGGTGGCTGAATACAAATGCGAACAGCACACATTCTTACTAATAAAAGATTTTAAAAAAATTCTCTTTCAGCTACCTACTATGCAGTCTTTGTGTCAATTTAACACCTAAAATCTCATTAACAAACAGTAAAATTTGTGGTTTTAGGTAACCGTAAAAATACTGTAAAAACCTTCAAGAACTGTTAGCACTTTTGCAAGACACCATATGTTCTGCGGTGGCTGAAGCTTGGTGCCTGAGTGGCACACAATGCTCAATTTAGTAAAGCGATCTCTAAATAGATCTCGAATGGCACCGTCTGCTGTAAGTGGTCGTTCTGTAAGCAGGCTGACGTGCTTTTGGTTTAAACAGAGGGGTTTTGCGTTTCCTCATTGTGATTTGCTCCAGTTAGTCTTCGCAAACTCTCATTACGCGGTTCTTCTCGACATAAACGTGGCCACACAGATGCCACTGATAGCCGTTTCCTTGGAAAGTGGCTCCAATGATCTACACAATGTTTTTAGCAATCAGCACTAATGTTTTGAATAGCATAAAGTGATTACAGGACACCAGGCCATTGTAAAAAAGAAAAAGAAAAAGCTGACCGTTAAATCAGGATTTTCCAACAGTGCATTCTGGGCCACCTTCTGTATTTTTATTCTTGTTGGGTTACGGGATCAGGATAAGCTCCACACCTTAAAACCTTTGAACTGCAAGCAGCTCATTAGCGCCTTCTTTCAATCTGGGCGTCACAGTTCAAACGCTGCACGGCTCGGAAAGAAGAATTTTAAGTGAAAATGCTTCTGATTTGAGTCAGACACACAAAAGGAGGTGTGTGCTGGAGTGTTTATTTTCAGAACTGGTGAGTGTGTCAGTGTTTGTAGTGAGCAGCGAGTGTTTCGTTGGGGCTTTGGAAGGGGGTGATGATTGGGAGTGGCAGGGTTTGATGGAATAGGGGGGATTAAAGGGAGCAGAAGAAGAAGTAGGGTTAGGTGTGGACTGACTACACGGCTCCGGAGGGCAGATGCGTCATTTTTCTGTGATAATCCAAAATCTACACCAGTATAAACTGCCGTTTTGTTTTAATTAACTATGCTTGTTACATGCTGAGCTAAGACCAAGCAGGTTTTTACCAGTACAATCAATTAAAAGGAAGGAACAAAGCTTTGGTTTGTTAGCTCAGATAAAATCCTCTCATATTTCTTCTTTTATTTATTGTTTTTGGCTTTTGAGCACTCTTTGATCATGCCATAAAATATCTTTTAAGAAGCATTTCAAGCACATCCTGGATTTACAGGCGCCTTACCAATCTCATATATTTAGTACGTTAAGTATTTATGAGCTTTAAGTGGCAAATAAATCATGAATAAATCCTGACATTTAGAGTGTTTATGCATTTCAGTAACAGTAGCTTTTCCACCTCACAGCTCCACCAAGTGGATGACTGCAGGAATGACTGCAAAGTGAGGGGAAAAAAATTCACTATAAATTACATGTCTGGATTTACATTGAATATTAATGTGAGAGACATGTGGGATTAAGGACAGAAGAATGCGTTTTAAAGAAAACCGGAAGAACAGATGGTGTTTCTGCACCTTTTACTTCATATTACATTGCTGAGTAATTTATGGTGTCACATAGTTTTATCAACTGCTTTAATATGGATCTTCCCCTTGTGTTTTGTCATGCCTAATATTTCAATGTTGAAATCAATTTTTCAGCCATTTTTAACAAGAAATACTCACCTATATGAACATAAAACACATTGCTTTGTATTAAAAAATATGAGTATTTCATTCATATTTTGTCAGATAATACTCCTAAAAATATTATTATAACAATATATATAATATTATTTAGAGGAAGTTGAATAACATGACTTCCAAAGTTTTTTCTTAGTTTGACAGTTTGTAGAATGAGTTGCTTTCTCCTTTGTGCCATAGCTTATTTAGGTTGCACTAAGGAAAACTAACATTACATTTTATTTCAGAGGAGCCAGATTTAGAACATGGACTGAGCTACTTAACTTCCCAACATCTTACTTTTTTAGAGGGAAGAACATTTTCTCTGGGTCGTACAAGTTGTTTCTTTACAAGCATAAAGGGGTTCATACTGTAAAGAGCCCTTAGGTTTACACCACAGTAAACAGAACTGATTGCTGGATGTGAAATTTTATTCTCAAATACTTCCTACCCACAGTTGGAACACAAAATGATCCATCGCTGTTCTGTTTCGCAGCTAAAAATCCAAGTTTTACAACACTGAATTACAGCAATCACATAATAACCCCTATTATTAGCTTGTTCCTCTGAATTGCTTTACAGTTATGAAGTAGCTATTTTTATACTTAACTTTTTTAATGGCAAAGCAGCTGAACTGTTAACTATGAGGGGGGGGGGAAAAAACAACTAAAGTGCGATGCTAGGCTTCCTCCTTGGACAGCTTTTTGAATTTAATTGTCAGGTTGAAAAGCATTTTATGTTCCAAACTCTGTCCTGAATACCTCAATGCCTTTTTTGGAAATGAATGGAGGAGGGTAATGATCAGGGTTTCTTTATGGGGGAGAATATAACTTGTACTCTGGCTTTCATGACTGTTTTTCTATGTCACACCTGATGTTTACCTACACTGCTCAGAGTGACGGATATAATACAACTTTGACAGATATTTACCTCTTTTCCCTGCTATAAAAACAACACTCCCCTTAGTCTCATCACAATCTTTTATCGCGTTCCCCTTCTGAACTAATCTCATCAGGTACAACTGTCCTTAAAGTGCTGCCAAAACAAGGCTCTACTGCAAAAATGTTCCTCTTTACATGCAATAACAGGTCTAAAAAATGTAGCAACCCCTTCAAAGCTTGAGTTATAATACCAAAGCCGACAGTTTGAAGATCAGAGTCAGCAGGTGGAATCTGTTCACTAGAAAACGTTGCTTGAGTAATTGCATTAAGTGTTTAACTCCATTGAAATGCACATTAGGTGCTTCTCATTCTGACATCACAGCTGCATGTTTTGGCTTGAACGCTGTTCACGTCTACTGAAATTCAGAAGCTGCTGCAAATGAGAGGTATCACCTTACGGCGACCCTCGTCTGGGATGAAGTCATGTGTGTCATTTGCATCTAATGGCGAAAAAAACAGAGTTTACACTGTCTTGTGATTCAAATATAAGGGAATATTTTTACCGTAGCTTCATATCAGAGATATGTCAACAGTTCTTATCACTGCCAAATATCAGTAGTAAGTTTGGCTAGTTTACAGGCGTAGGGCTGCCTTTTGATGTCAGAGTTTATAAAAATGAAAAGAAAGAAGGAAAAAATATACATATAATCTGCAACTGTTAGTCAAAATAAGTTATTTTAACAACATACCTTTTAAATACTTAGTATTGAGCACAGGTTACAGCTGTTCTGGCCACAAACCAAAATGTAAAGGTCTCACTGTAATCTATAAAGACATAAAAAGATTAATCTGGATTGAGTCACATTGCATAAAAGGCATTGTTAGAAAGTGGGTATCTTCATTTCACACCTACTTGTTCTGGTTAAAGTCTCCATGTTCATAGAATTGTGTTGTAGTTTAGTTTATTTGCCAAAATAGAACCAAAAGATGAGTTTAAACAAAAAGTTCAGAGATGACACTGCTGTCAGGTGCTGAAAATGTTCAACATTTATAGAAAATGAAGTGAGGGAGAGAACAGCCTTAAATAAAATATCCTTGTACTATCTGCTAGGGAAATTATGTCCCAACATCCCATAATAGCATTGCAATAAATGTCAAAACTCTTCAACTTTATATTTAAAGCACATTGAACAACTGGATATAATTTCGCGTTAAATGTATTAAGAATCTAGGTACCCCAGAGAAAAAACGTACAGAACACCAAACCTCAAAAAGCCCTTGACAACAGTCTGATTCAAAGTAACGAAAGACGCAACTAAAGACAAACCAAACTGGCTTTACTCACCATGAACGCTCAGATGAAACCAAACCCACGCCGTCCATTTGGTCATTACTCCACGGATATGTTCTGAAAAATGACCGTTAAACCTCTGGGTGTATTAGCATTTGTTTTTTTTCACGGCATCCAGGACCGAACCGCGATTCTTTTATGGTTTAATAGTGGTTTTAAAAAGGCCAACAACAAAAAAAAGGATAAAATCTGCAATACATCGGTAGCTTTGGGCTACATTATCTGTGCATTGAACATTTATCAACCGTTACATCCACAGACTTTTAGAAAAATCGTTAGGTTAGCTAACAACCTGAGGAAAGGGAAGGACCCGCCCACTGACTGCAATGCAAGACGTGATTGGCTGATTTTTAGCTTGAACCTGAATCTGAAAGAATATCCTCAGAGGAAACAAATTCTACCTAGCAACCGCAAATAAGGATCTCCGATTGGTTTATTTTAATTTTTTTTTGCACCGGTTACATAAATTAATAAGCACGTATTTTGTAGAAAAAAATCTGGAAAGCTTTTTTTTTAAGATGAATATTTTGTCAGATAGGTTTTTTTTTTTATTCAGCTTAAATATTTTGGACAAATTGTTACATTTTGAGAAATTTTGGCCTATTTCAAGTTCTTACAAGGGTTCAATTTATGCCCTTTCTTGATTCTATAGGTCTGATATTAATCAGGGAAACTGAACCAGCATCACAGATGACTAACAAAAGGTGCCGAGCACTTTGTTTTCAAGTATTTACTCTAATTAGATTTGTTTTACGATCTAAAACGTTTTCATATGACCAAAAAATAAAACAACAGAATGAATCTGTTACAGAGGAAAATACTTTTGTTTCTGGAGTTTCTCTAGGGTAGCCTTTTTACTATTGTTGGGACAATCATCTGTTGTGCAACAGATGATTGATCAGGTTAAGAAAACTATATAATGTTTCACCTGAAACATAGCTTCATCATTCGTTAATGTATTTCCGATTTGACACATACTGCCAATTTTCAACAAGCCAATGTTTTGCTCTTTCTCTGACTTATGACAGAGCTTAAAAACAGATTGTTAGTGAAAATCCAGATTCATTAGATGAAGCACCATACCTTAAAACGTTCAAAACAATAGATGTAAAAAGCTGCTTCTGTAAAATAAGCTACAAAATTAGCTTTTATTGATGTTTAACTGACAAGACAAAATGCTAACCTGCCCAGTTTTTTTTTTATATTAACAGCAGTACACATAAAATGTTTACCAGAAATAACCAGCAAGTTTCCTACAAACACAAGACACTGTGCGCAGGGTATACTTCATTGTTATAACAAGGACAAATCAGACCCCACATTTGCATTGGAAATGCTAATAATAAATCTGTGCAGCCGGCATTGAATGTTGTCTTATCAGCTCCTCCATTCTTCATTCTGTCACTGCGTTTGACTAGCCCTAAACATGAGTGATGGTCTGTCAATCAGTTTTAACCTTGACATGCTGAGTGCATCCCACAAAAAGAATCACCCACCCCTCTAGAAACAACACAAGTAAAAGAAACAAAACCTTAGATTTATGTTTCAATCTGAATTTTACCAACATGTAAAACTGCAAACTCATTTCTCTTTTTCTTCATTTGCGTCACTCTTAACTCAACTGTCTTTTTGCACACCAGCAAAAACAGAAAGTCCAGGAAAAGTAAATATATCTGAATTCAGTTCCAGTTTTAGCTAGTCTTTCCTACATATACATGGCCTTACTTGGTTATGGTTCATAATTCAAAGCTAGCTTGACATTTTTACTCAGTTTTCTTGTTTGCTGTACAGAAAGTATGCAGTTTTTCACACCAAAGTCGACATAAATCACTTGACTGCAAATATTTAAGAGAAATTAGTGTTTCTGAACTTAAGGTCTTTCCACTGCTTAGTTCTGACAGTGACATACTCCTGCAAAACATTTGCTTATAAATGTAACATTCTGGGAAAAAGGAGATACTTTACTAAGTTAACAGCATTATTTCATGATAGATCAAAGTAAAAAATATGACTGTATGTAGGATTCCAAAAGTCTACCATAAATTTAATTACACAGATGAGTTCATGTACTAAACCATCCCAACACTTAAGGTCAGAATGTGCATTGGTTTTGATTCTTCCCTCCTTCGTCGTCACGGTAATTCAAAGGAAATGCTGCAGACAAATGCTTTCCTGCCGGGTCACAGTAGAAGAGCTGATAAGGCAAAGAGTTTGCAAGCTGTGGCAGTTTTGTTTCTTGTTTGGGTGTATATGATAGGCTGGGTGATAGGTACATGCATCAAATATTCATGGCCTTGTCCCTGATGAATACTGTATATAAGCAAGATTTAGTCTGACTCCTGCTCGGTGCAGAGCAGAGCGTACATCAAATTGCAGGCCAGATCAAGCACATGAATACAAATCAGCTGAACCAGCCGCACACCGTGTATTAACTTATTTCCAAGGTTGAAATCTGTTCTGCTTTTTGATACAGATGCAGGACAGGCATGAAACAGTCCTCTGACATAAGGTCAGATTTAGAGTGCCTTGCAAAGGTATTTGCACCCCACTGAATGTTACAATCAAAAACTTCAGGGGCCGAAGAGATGATGCATGCCACACTTTCCAGATTTTTATCTGCAGAAAAAAGTACAATAAAAACAACTACAACGGTACCGCTTAAAGATGCAGTATGTAATGTTTATATAAAAAAGTATGTTTAACATATTTGTTAAAATTATCATTATGTTGTCACAGTATAAGGCAGATAAAAGAAAAAACAAAAATTGAGCTTCTCTGCTGAGCACCCTGCAGAGGAAACTAATTTCAGCCTCTTGTAACCATGATCTCGTTCTTTTTTTATATAATGTAATTGAATCTTTATTTAACCAAGTGAGTTATTAAGAACAAATTCTTATTTACCTGGCAGGGAGGGAAGTAAACCTAGGCAGATTAAGCAGCACACTTTTACAGTAAACAAACATTAACAACACTATTGAAGTCATAAAACAATAAAAACAATACTGAGACAAAGGATAAAACTGACATTAAATATTTAACATGTGCAAGACAGCATCTTCTTTAAAATATTTTTGAAGGTTACTATTCGTGCCACCCAGTTGTGCAAATTAAAGGGTACGCAACGCATAGGTGCGCTGCACCAAAGGGGGCGCCAAAACAATTGCATAAAAATTACTTCTAGTCAGAATTTTCAGTATTTAACAGTTGTTTGCTAATATATAAATGATGTTATCTGTAACGGAGGTGTGCCTATAATACAATTCAGAAAGAACAACGGTGTGCCTCTACTCGTGACCATAGATGAGTAGGAATGTTGATACACACCGTCTCCACGACAAACCAGTACAATGCTTGCATCGCTGCAGGTGGCACACCAATCCGCCTACCAATCACCCACTCCATCTTTCCCTCATTCAGGAAGAACATTTCGTCATACTTGAACTCCTCAGAACCTCGTTCCCGACACAGTTGGGCCACTTCTAATTTTCCGTGGTGTCAGATTTTGATGTGCTGATTTTCATCCTGGCTTGAAAAGTTTCTGTGAAAGCTGTAGATCGCAGTCTGATGAAACCAACAGAACCATATCATCTGTAAAAAGCCAAGACCTGATCCAGATGGCCACCAAAACAGATTCCCATCAACATCTTGGTTGCACCTAGAACTTTATCACTGAAAATGAGTCTTATTGCCAGCAACTCTAACCAATCTCTGGTACTGGTCCTACTTCTGGAACAAGGATTTTATTCCAGAAGTTTCCCTCACATGATTCCCAAAAGGACATGGTCAAACGCCTTCAAGTCCACAAAATTAATGTACACTTTTTACTCACTAACTTACTTTGTGCTTGTCTCACAAATAAAATTACAACTAAATACATTGAATTTTGTTGTGAAAATGTGACAAAAGGTGAAAAAGTTCCTGTGATGTTAACATTTTTGCAATGCACCGAGTACATAGGTGCAGAAAAATCAAGTTTCAGAAGGAAAAATATCACAGTCAGTCCAAAATGGTTTATTTTGTAAATGGGGGCAGGTGAAGGAGATGAGAAAACATGGTGTGCTACTAAATGATATATTCAAATGTACATGTAATTCAAAGGGTATTACAGTCATCACTCAATATTTTGTTTGTTTTTTTTCTTCTTTTTCTTTTTACACACATGAAGTCTTCACTCCAACATGGTTTCCAGATGTAAATGAATAAAAAGTTTATATCATTTTCAACATAAAAATAAGCATCAAGACGATTAATCCTTGGGATGCTGAAATTAATAAAAAAAAAAGTTACATGCAAAATGAAGACTGATGAATTAATTTTCTCAAGCTGGAAAAAAAAACTCCACAAAACAAATAAACATGAGTAACTAAAACGCATTAATTCAGATGACAATTTAAGGTGAATCCTTCTGCCCTTTTGTCCTCAAATAATTAAATCACATTAGCAGAAACTGCATTGTTTGAGTCTTTTATTCACTATAATATAGGTCAATAGGAAATATAAGAAACTGCTAGTAATGACAACTTGAGTGATCTTGGCTAGCCATTACAAACAGCACGTATGTGTTGAGATGCATTATGAAAATCACTAACCAAAATAAATTACAATTGCCAAAACCTAACGCACAGACTGGTTGGAGGGAAGTTGGAGGGAAGGGTTAGGAGGAGAGTCGGTCTGGATGTAGGACCAACAGACTAAATGACTAGTCAAAACACACTGTGAACGAAGCTCCTCTGGATGTGTGGAGTCCAGAGGTACGGCTGTAGAGTGAGTATAAAGGTCCCAAAGTAGAAACTGCAGTCTTAACATGTGCCATACTTAAAATGTAGAGGAAAACACCCTTACACTCATCAATATGATGAGCAGAAAAGTCCCAAACCAAAGCTTTGAAGTCTTTATTTTTGCTATCAGGAGAGAAAAAAAAATACTTGAAAACAAAAATAAAACACAAAACAGGAGAGGGAGGGAAGAAACGACTCCAGATATTATGCTGAATGCAGAGAAGATGAACTGCACGAGTTGGGTGAGACACTCCGGCACAGGGGGTTATTTCCTGGAGCTAGACTTCTAATATCCAAAAGTACTGGTCTGGAGGACCCATATTGGTCAAGGGCTGTCCATGGAGATGCCTACAGTAAAATACCTCAACAGTGGCATCTTAGCAGGCTGTCCAAGAGTGACGCTATGTGCTTCCTGCTGCCTGGTTCTCACCTCCATCTGAATTACCTGCAGGAAAAGAGGAAATTGGTAGAAATGTCACTGTGGGTGAGCAGCCTCAATATATTAAATCAAACCCAGAGTGAAAGCGCAGAAAACATAATTTTCTCCTGAGGTCACCAGACATAAACATGCTGGTTTGTGTCTCTTTCAACTTTACGTTTTGGCAAACAAGTCAGACTAGCAAATTAGACTAATAACATTTACTTTACTTTAATGAGTTATAAAAAAAAAAGAGAAACTTGTTACAGAGGAGTTCCACTTTTGGATACATTTTAAGAGAGCTAAATAAAGGTTTACAACTAATAAAAACCCAGGATTTAACACTAATAGGACAGAAAGGGGATTTTAACACAGAAATGTCAGCCCACTGAAAACTAAGCCCACGTTTGCATTAGAACATACACTCGATACTAGTCTGTGCTTCCTTTTACAAAAATAACTACCGTATTTTCCGGACTATAAGTCGCTCCAGAGTATAAGTCGCACCAGCCATAAAATGCATAATAAAGAAGAAAAATCCATATATAAGTCGCACCGGAGTATAAGTCGCATTTTTGGGGGAAGTTTATTTGATAAAATCCAACACCAAGAACAGACATGTCATCTTGAAAGGCAATACAAATAGAATAGAGGCA
>CAEFZX010025332.1:0-22718 GCA_903066825.1 Alfaro cultratus
AAGTAACTTTAATCTGATTACTGGATTTGAAATAGCAACGCGTTAGATTACTCGTTACTGAAAAAAGTGCTCCGACGTCAGTAACGCGTTACTGACGCAGTTTCAGTAAATCTGCCAGTGCAGTAAATGTCAAGGCTAGGTCATTTTCAGACCTGTGCTTATGCTTGATTTTTGTTTGTATGCCCTCATATTTAGATCCTCCCTTACTGGGGAAAATATGAGGCAATCCTGGATGGTAGATGAAGACAAGATCAAGTGATTTAAAGGTTACACAGACTGACCAGAAGGTGGCGGTAGTGTACCAACTTGTTGTTTGGGAAGAAAACAACAAGGTGAAGAAGAAGAGCACCTGCAAAGTGCTGCTGTTGTGTTTAGATGCTGTAGCCGGAGTCTCACTTTCTCTGTTTTTAACTGTAGTCAACACCTGTTTGCATTTGGGTCAGTACACAGTTCACACAAGAACTGATTAGAGACACATTTAACCCCAGAAAGTTCTAACATATTTGACTGGCTGCATTTGTTCCCCACACAACCCATTAGATTTATGTTGTAACTTTTGAACACCATCGTATGCCTAAGCATACAGCCAGCATTTTTTTTAAAAATGGCCCAGTCAAATCCCATACCTAAATCAAATGAACGGTTATGCCAGGAGAGCTCACAGCAACTACCCATCCAATCTGACTGAGCTCCAGCTCTTTGCAAAGAAAAACTGACAAAACCATCACATAAATGGTTCCATTTAATTTGTAGCTGGGGAAAAAAATGTTCCTCTTTTTTTCCGCCTTGTCATTTTTCATTTAAGCAGCAGTTTCAGTTTTCAATTTCAGAAACTGTCACAATATTCAATAAAATACTTTCCTGACGCGCCTGAAGCCATTGAAAGTTGTGATGGAGACTGATGCCCGGCTCATTGACTTCTACCGTAAATCTGTTCCTGCTACCTCAGGTATCCTTTCTTCACGGTTGTTTTTCCTGCTACCTCAGGTATCCTTTCTTCACGGTTGTTTTTCCTGCTTAACAATAACCACAACAGTAAAGTAAAGCATTTAAAGAGTTGAGAATGAAGAAACAGTTACAAAGAAGTATTTAGATTTACTTTCTGTAATTTTCTTGTTAACATAGAAAGACTGACTTGGCCAAACTAAAAAAACAACAACAAAAAAACACTATTTTTACAACAAAAGAAAGAACGTTAAAAAGCCTCTGGTAATTTTGTTTTTAAATTATGTTCTGGTGAATAAAATCAATTAGTCAGACTTTTGAAGCGTTTCTGGATTAATTTTTCTAAAGATTTTACAAAAGCTAATTTTTTTTTTCCACTCAGTTTATTCAGGTATTTGCTCCAGACCATGACAGCATATTCTGCAGCATTTCACTAAAACTGAAGAAATATGGGGAGAAAAGAAGCAATGTTGGGTCAAAAAACAATGACAGGTTGGAAAGCAGGTGACAGTTTATGATGTTCCAGCCAGTGGATCCTGAACATTGATGTCATCTTTGCTTTCAGCCTCTGGTGAAAAAGAAAATCCTGCTTTTCAGTTATGTAAAATATTCACAGTTTCATGGCCACAAAGTAATTAGAGCATCTGGCTCCTCTCTGACCTGGAGTTTTCACATCCAGCACTGGTGTAATGCAGGATTAGGATCCCCTTTCATAAACCAACATGATTACTGCAATTATCCTCCATTATCAGCTTGCTAATGGCGCCTGCTTGCTTCGACTACCTGCCACTCATAGTGATGCTGCAGACAGTTTAAAGTTGAAGGCGGCACTGGGGGCTTAAACTGAGAAAAGTAATTATTTATTCATCATCCCAGGATAAAGCCAGATCACCTCAGGTTAAGACAACAGACAACCAGATCAGAGACGATCTTAACGTCATTAGTTGCGCTTCCATTACAAATGTCCGCAAAACTCTGTCGATATTCGGCTAATGTTGGACAAAAAAAAACACACACAATTTTGCAATGGTGGTTTTCCCACTAAATAAGAAATGCAATTAAATTTGCATGTGAATAAACTTGTTCAGCCTTAGGAAATCATAGCAAACAAACTGTGTCGTGATCCACCAACCACTTCCTGTCGTCTTCTTCGTCTTTTCCGCCAGTAGTTTCATCCGGTTGTTTATCACATCACTGGTGTGATGCCAATAAAGTGTTTCCACTCCAGTTTGGCAAAATACGCTAATTTTGATACAGCCGGAAAACAAACTCATCCAAAAAAACCTGCTGTTTTTTTCAAAATGCGTGTTTTTTTTTTGTTTTTTTGCCGTGTTTCCATTAAGTGAATTTGTTTTCATAATTCCAATATGCGCCGTTATATGGTCAATTGAAAGGCAGCTACTCTTTGGTTGGGGGAAATCTGGAACACAAAACTGATGTCTCCACTGTTTTCTGGAATATTTCTGTTGATTAGTCCGGCCTTATATTCTGCTGAAATTCGGTGCTGAATAAATTAGGGCTGCAATCATGATTATTGTAATAATCAATATTGGCTAATACTAGACAACATTAGAAATTTGACTGCATTATCGCAATGTTTATTTCATTGCATTTTAAGAAAGAAATAAGCATTTCATTGCTTAGAATGCAATAACATAGCATTAGTGTGTGCTTGTTCATCTGCAGGTAAAATGATTCTAACATGTGAAGAAGTCAACTTTCGGCTTGATTCAACATCAATACAGTGTAGATCTGACCTGTTTATTATTTTTTGGATTATTTCTCAAAGTCATATCATTTTGTCACTTTTAAGACAGGTTTTATTTCGAATTTACTTTTCATATTTACGTAATGAAAATGACTGAGCATGCAGTTAATGTGCACCAGAACTTAAATTACTTTAGGAACATTCGCCTGTTTCATGATAATATATTAAAAACTTACTGAGGTTACTTAATAAACTATCTAAATTCAGTGTAAGAGGTGAAATATGCGTCAGTAATAGCAGTTACACTTTAAAAATGATTTTTTTTGTCAGCTTCTCAGTACTCGGCAGCAACACGGACAGAATCATCCAGGGAGCATCAAAGTCTCAGTCTGTGTGATTGTACTATTAATATCCATCGTCCGATCTTTGTGTTTGAATTTCTCTCAGATTTGTTTTGATAAATCAGAAGGGACAGCATGTTTCCGCAGGTGAGCCACAAAGGCTTTTCATTTTTAATAATATTCTCAGGAGTGGAGCAGCAGGTCTGGGAGGCAGGAAACTTTTAATTTCATCTTTTCAGACTTGACTGGTTCTGAAGGAACAAATTAAACCAATAGTTCCAGAAAAGAAAATTCACTTCAAAAATACCTTTATCCTACTGAGTAGGCAATAGAAACTTTAATTAGTGTGATTTTATTAATGTATATTATGAGCTTAAAGGTCTTTGAAAGAATCCTAGAAAGGCTTAAGTCTCTTTCAGGTGAACTGAGTCGTTTTCTTTCCAGTTGTGCAGCTCTTGTTTGAGGTTTTTCTAGAGGATTGTCACACTGTGAGGCTTTCAAACACCGTAAGACGTTTCTGTTTTGTTAAATCAACTGGTGGATATGAATTATTGAGCAGAAAGTCAAATTTTTAGTTTGCAGCTTTTACAAAATCCAGATTAATACTATTTGGCACAAAGAGTGTTTTTTAGCAAACCCTAAAGTTGTTTAGGGTTATATATAAATGGTATCTAATGGTTGCCATGGACACATCATGACCTTGAGGTTCTTTTGCTGCAAAGCTCTCAGATCTTTGGAGACTTTTTCTGCTAGAAGTTTTGAAGAACTTAATTAAAAAAGAGTGGCATAAAGCAAAAAACAGAATTGTTACATTTCAAATGCAGTTACAAGTACAGATAATTGTGCACTGATGATAGAATGATTTTCCCTTGACTGAATAAATTAACTAAAATTAATGATTTTTCTGTCAGATTATGCTGCTGCAATACTGCAGAGTATTTTAAGACTTTTTACACATCTTTTCCAGGTTTGCTAATAAATCTGAGCACTGCAAAAACTGAATGGTTTGTAGTGTAGTCACACTGTGAGCTGCATGCACTGTGCAGCTTTCAAACATCGCAGGATATTTATGTTCTGTTAAATTAACTGATGGACATGAATTATTGAGCGAAAACTCTGGAAACAAAGTTTTTCAGTTTCCAGCTTATACAAAAATAAGATTTGACATTTTCTCTCTTGCTCCTTCCAGGCTTGGTGGCGTTTTGTTTTGCTTGTGTGATACCTGAGGGCATCACATCTATTGATTCAAGTGTATCCTACCCTTCACAATTTTTCATTTTAGAACTAAGACAAAGTAGTGTTAAAATGAAGTGAAAGGAAAGAGATCTGTTATTAGTATTAGTATCCTTGGTCTAGTTTCTATTGCAAATAATCATAAAACACTTGACATAAGACAAAACTAACAATTAAGAGACTGTTTTAAGTCAACAATTTATCGATATTAATACAAATTTACTAGTTCCACCGTCAGATTATTTCACTTATGAGAAAAATGTCTTAATTTAAAAAACATGTCAGTTTGCCCCTTTGTATATTAGCAGTTTGTTACTCGTAGCTTCAATCAACTCAAGTCAGAGCAATGAAGATGCCTGCGTGCAACTCAACTTTTGCCTGATATAAAAATTCAATAGGAAAATAAAAGAAAAACGTTAAGAAGTCCTGCCACATTTAAGACCTTTGACTAACGTATTTAGTCACAGCTCTAATAATAGGTCTTGAAGGCCAACTAACATTTTTTAAAAATGAGTCTAAGATATTTTAAGGCATTAATTTAAGACTTTCACTTTATTGAAAACCCTAAAACCTGCTTGTTTTGCTGCAATTATTTTTGCTATTTTCTTTGATGTTATGATTCACTACAGGATAAATATGAAAATATAATTAAATATTTATGCAGCTTTGACTGCAGTAGCATGCAGTTCCCTAAAAAATATCCGAAGTTGTAAATACTTTTCACTCACTTCTATTAGTTTTACTATAAAATACCACAAAATGTTGTTGGTACATTTCAAGACCATGTTGCTCAGCTCTGATATTAATATTTGAAAGGGTTGGGTGTTTATCCTTTTATCCAGAGTTAAAAGGAAGGTCTCAGAGCGTTGATCATGCAGAACCTTCCAGATGTGAGTTGAGGGGAAAAGCTCAACATTAATCAGAATATTCCAAGGACAACACCTGGTTATTATCCTGATATTTATTTATGACCTTTGGGAGTTTTGACATTTTTCAGCACTGAAAAAATAAAACAAATAGACTATGGAGCTGAAGAAAATCCTTGTTTAATGTTTATTAATACAACCTTCTCCGTTCTCTTGGTGGCCCCCCATCCCAAGCTTTTTTAAAAATAAACCCTCCACAAAACAATGAAAATCAGGTTACTTGATAATTTGTGTACATGCGTCGTCATAATCAAAGCTGCAGCGTTTAAAACAAAACAAAAAAAGATGGAGAGAACGCATCATAAATGTAATCAGAAACCTTTAATACATAATCAGTAAGAGGAGAGACTTTAAGCGCGCTGTAAATGTCCGCCATCAGGAGGCATTTAGACGATACCCTGCTGGATTTTTATTCTGTTGCACAATCACTCAACTGTTAACTGGTAAATAACCTGTTTGCACTCAGGTAACCTGGTTACTCAGGTAACCTGGTTACTCAGGTAACCTGGTTACTCAGGTAATGGCTGGATGTGTGTGGGCGCTGCAGGGCAGCCAACGGATTTTTGCTCTGCTGTTTCATTTGGGAAGAATTTCTTTTCAACTCTGATGCTTCAACGTCAGATAAACGTTTAATTTTTAATCAAACCTGTTGGACTTTGGTTGATCAAGCTGGTCAGGTTAGGATAAAACCCCTTAAACCTCTGAGTGTCATGAATATAAACCAGCAAATGCTGGCTGTAAATTCAGGATTAAATCACAAAGATTCCTACTTGGTGTGTTTTTTATGATAAGCATGTTTGAAAAAGCTCAAAGGAAGCAGAAAGAAAAAATAGCAGAGCACAGAGAAATTCTGGTACTGATCAGGACTGTGCAACCTAAAATACACCCAAACAAATCTGCACACATGTACAAAAATCATCAGGAACAAAAAAAAAAAAAAAAGAGTCTGACAGGATGTTCCAGGAGCGACCCGGAGCAGAGTCCATGTGTCGGCTAGTTAAGTGCAATCCACAGCAAACCTGAGGCCCGACCCGGTGCTTCTGGGTTCAGCACATCAGCTACAGCAACTATAAAGCACAGCTAGTTAGTGATCAACACCTGCTCATTCCTCCAATCACAGGTGGCCATTTAATTGGAGCAACACAAAAAATTATATCTATAACAAGACAAAAATAAGAAAATCCCTCTTTTCCTTTTGTTGCTGTAAGCGGTGTGTTTAATGCCGACTCAGTACAGACAGGCAAACAAACAAACAACAAAAAACAACATAATGCTCAGTTTAAAACAAAAAATAATCATCTGAATTTAAAGCAAATAAAACTTTATATTCCCCGAACCGTTTCTAATCATAACTGAAATGAGTTTCATTCCAACAGCAGGAAAAAGAAATAATGATGGAAACACTGAAGACACAGACAAATTACAGTATAATTATTCATCCTGACTCAGTTTAGCAAACAAAAATGTTCAAATATTACAAAACTATATAGGAATTGATGTATTTATCAAGAGAGATGTTGGATGATCCTGATGTGCGGCTTCACTTCACAGCTGGCTGAAATGATTTTTAGTCAGGACGGATAAAGTGTTACTCAACCTGTGACACTTTCTAAGCTAATATCCAGCAGATATAAAGATGTTTATGTCGTTTGTTTGCAATAAGCATCTTCAAGACTATTATTTAGGAAGCAGCAAACACTGTTAAGATTTTGATATTTTTGTTAATCTTGCATTTTAATGTAATTTTTTATTCATTTTTTGCAGAAATGCAGCAAGAAATCCTCTGTCTCCTGCTTGCTTTTCAGCTTCAACATCCATTTGTTATAAAATATTCTCTTTTTTAAAACTTCCTGTCAGAGGAATGAAACTCTCCAGAGGACTCTGAGAACTACTGCCATGAACACTTGTGCAGGCTGGGACAGGTAGTCCTGGTTCCACCCAGCCCTCTTTCACTTCCAGGTTCGGTCCCTGATCACATGACAGCGCCATGTGACTCTGGCCGCTCCTTGGAAAGTCAGAGCGGTGCGACCAAGGGGAAGGAAGCGGAGTTCAGAGGACGTCTGTTTGTTTTCTGACTCATCTGACCTCGGATCAGCGGAGGGAGGAGAGACAGGCAGGAAGACGCTGCGCTGATTTCCTGACTTTCATTCCAGAACACCTCAAATCACAGAGGAATTGCATATGTAAGCAGGAAAAAAAAAACCTTCCTGATTATTGCGAGCTACTAGTTTTCATTCATTAATTAAAGTAAACAGACTACACAAACAGAGGGGGTTTATTCTCTTTAGAGCACTAAATTAAACACATCTCACGTCACTATTAGGTTTTTCTCAGACAAAACAGAACTCAGACTAAATCTGTTCCATGCCTCTCTAATCAAAACAAAAAAAGAAAATCCATCCAGGTGCAAAAGAAACTTGGACGTTAGTTCCCGAAAAGCAATTTGCCAGGTAAAAAAATCTGCAGCCATCGTCATATTTTCCTTTTGTTTTCCACAAAACTCCACCCATGAGGTAACGCTAGTTCCAAATTCCAGGAATTCCCAGGCGGGTGAGTTTCAGGAGGCTGATTGCAACTCAGAAAACATGCAACCAACAACCGTGGATACGGGAACCAACTGGAACCACAGAGAAGCAGGGAAATATTCAGGTCAAAATCCAATTTATGCAACATTTTACTAAGTTTTCTGTCTGGAAAACCTGAGGACTGTCTACATAATTCTCTTGTCCATCCTCTGACTAACAAGGCACTGTGCCAGATCCCGACCAATCACAACACACTTCCTTTGATAATCTGCCTGGTGTTCAGGAGTTGACCCATCCTGGAATCCCTGTTTAACATTTTTTTTTTTTTTTTTTTTTGCAGCTTTGTTTCATTTATGCATAAGCTCGGTTTGCTAGAAGGCACTATGTGACATACAGGCGGAGGCTAGAGTTAGTTTTGGGGACTTTAGCTGATCTGTCAGAAGCAACTGCATTAGTTCAACTAGAAAATCTCTACATTTAGCGTGACATCTACATTTTATCAGATAAAGAAAACAGAAAAGTCTATAATTATCTGAGGACAAATCTACAAAAAAAAAAGAGTAGAAAAACTACATAATTTGTTAGAAGAAAGGCAGACGGAGGCGTTGGGGGGGTAATAATCTTTCTTTCCTGTTAATTATCGCCTTAGTTTAGGTTGTAGAAATGAAATAAAAATGAGCAACAGAAACTATTCAGGAGAAATTAAGTTGAGGGGACAGTGCAGGCGGAACAACTCGTTAGCACCTTTGTTTTGTAGTGAATCAGCCTAATTAGGAGGCATGAGAACAAGGTGAAGCTGTGATGCACAGTCTGACTTAATCCCAGAGTTCTGCTGGTCACCCAGTTAGTTCCAGGTTTTCCTGACAATTTACTGTTTCAGAAACTTAATTTTTCCTGGAGGAAATCCGTCATTTATGTTCATAGAAAAGAATCCTGAAAAACAAAAAAACAAAAAATCCTCTTCTTGGATCGAGATTCAATCAAAGAAACAAGGAAAATAAGAAAATAATTAGGTGATATCTTGAGAGGAAGAGTATATTCTCCTCAGTGCCGAGACAAGATGAGTCCTGTGGAGGTTTGGGCGTTCCTCAGTCACTGCTGTCGTCATCGTCGTCATCGTCCGACAGGGTGTTGTTGTTGAAGTTGGCGCCTGGCCGGCTCATAGACTCAGAGCGTGGCCCGAGGCTTCCCGACAGCATCCCATAGCAATGCTCGCACACGCGCACCGGCTTGGACGACTGGCTGGGCAGCAGGAACTTCTTCTCTGAGCAAGGCCCACAAACCACGTAGCCGCACTTCCTGCAGTGGTGGCGCCGGCTGACGGGCGTGAACTTCACCTTCTTGCAGCGCATGCAGACGGTGGCCTCGGAGTCAGGCACCCAGACAGCGGCGTGCTCGCCCGTCGGGGATTTGCCACTCTTCTGCAGCAGCTCTCTCACACATTTCCCGATGTGGTTCATCCATTCGGACTTCTCCGTGGCGGTGGCGGCATAGACGGCGAAGGACTTGGTGGGGGTCTTGATTAGCCAGCCGTTCCGCAGCTCGCCCTCGTCAGGCACCGTGTCGATGGTGACGCCCTCTAGAGGGATGATGTGCTGCTTGTTATACTTCTTCTTCTGGATAACAATGTTGCCGTAGACCAGGATATCGTTGAAGAGGAAGAACTGGCGGGCTTTGGGCTTCTTGCGGCAGAGTTTGGTGAGGACGCCCTCTCCGATTAGCACGCGACCGGGGATGGCGAGGGGCTGGCCAGCGGCGCCAAAGCAGCTCTCCACCAATCCGATCCGCTTAGAGTTGGCCTCGCTGTTAGCAAGCCGGTCCACCATCTTCACCTCGCCTGCTGGGGAAAGAAAACAAAGAAACAAATTGAATTTTCCAACCTTTACAGTTATGTTGGTCTCTGTAGCTTCCTGTCTCTGTGATTAGGGAGACTCAGGTCTCCCTCATGTTGTGTTAAAAAGGACGATGCTCAAAACAATGTTCTATATTTTGTGGAAAAACACATTTATCAAAATTTTATACAGGCTAAATTGCTGACCAAATATCTGCCAAATTATCAAAGAGTCATATCAAAACAGAGAGGAAGTTTGCTAGCATTAGCTTAGCCCCGCTCCTCAGTATTATTGTCTATATATACAGATTATCAGCAGAAGGAAAATGCTATTTGGAAATAAGGTCTAGCTGGCCACCCATTTTATGGTGACCATCATAACAGTTTTCTGAAACATCGTCTGGTGACACACAACAGGACACAATCACACTAATGCAGATCACAATAAAATTTTATTTACATGTAAAAAGATTTAGTTAACTTCTTTATAGCATCGTTTTTTAACAAAACCAAGTAGTTTTGTTAAGTGCTAGAAAATGTATAATTAAATTTTTTTTTTGACTATTCTGTGGTACTGAAGCAATTTATCAGTTTTATAGAAATTTAAATCAGATTTATGTTATGATTTGCATGTACTTATTCTTGAAACTAATATTTATATCCTGAAATGCTGGCATCCAAGTCTTATTACATATTTGTTCTGCACCAGTAATACACTAAGCTGCATTCCACATTTTCTAAACAATGGTGAATCTTTGCTATTTTAGCCTGTTAAAAACTCAAGAAAACACAGGGGGAAGCTCTAAGCATCCCAGTTGGCTCCATTTTTGCAGCTGTTTTGCTCATTTCTCTACCAGATTCTGAATGCAGATTGCACAAAGTCCAGCAGATGGGAGCAATCTGTGCCTATTGCTGTGTCAAGTCAAAGTTGACCTCTCTCCAGTCAAAAGTACAAGATGAAAGAGCGAGAATTTTTTACTTTCAATTATCATTTTTCAAGGCATTCGTCAAAACTTTAAGAATGTATGAGTGGAGGAATCATGTAGCAAAGGTGAAATAAAACAGTTGTGTGATGACCTCTTACTTATTTCCAGCTACTCAAAAAGATCTTTCATTTTTAATCAGGGGTGGGGGTGGTTGTGGTCTTATCTCCTCCATTTTCTTCCCCTGTAGAAAAATTAACGGAAGCTTTCTGCAGGTGGTAATTTTCTCTGACTCAAACAGCTCTGGTCTTTAAGAACGTTACGCCATTTGCCGTGGATGTGATTTACATAAATACATGCACATATGGGAGCATTTTTCTCTAAATGTTTGCATATAAATGCTGACAAGCTGTGTGAGCGCTTACAGATTATTCGCTCATTTTCGGAGCAGATCTGCCTTTGAATCGAGTTTGGCAATTAGTGCCAATTCTCTCACCATTCACCAACCGCAGATACTTTTGGATCTGATCCACTTTGTCTTCACTGATAAAAAAGTTAACATGATTAAAAAAAACAACAAAACTTCAACACCTAAATGTTTCCTTAGATAATTTTTTACCACTTGCCTTCATAAGAACCTGGATTTAATTGTACTAAATTATGATTAGAATCAAATTGCTCAGTATGTAATCAGATTTAAATTTGAATACATGATTAGATTAAATTGAAATTAAGTGGCTTAATTTGAACTCCATTTGGACATTACTGCATATAAATTTAACCTGTTTATAGTGTTTTGCTGCATTTATTTTAATATGAGACATGAATAAACTCAATTTAATTAAATTAATTAACAACCACACCACCTAATTCAACCTCTTGTTATTGCTATTTCATAAATACATATTTTCTTTCCTTATAAAAGCTGTTATGTATATTATATGGGTGCTTCTGAAATGCCCAGTTTCTGAAACTTTTAGGAGAAAACTCTATGAAAAAACAAGAATAAAAGACTGAAGGGTTGCATTTCCTGCTATGACCTAATTGGAAACTCAGCACAACTGCTGGATTCTTCTTCAATAAAGCACAATAGAGCATTGTCAAGGTCAAAGGTCAGCAGCATCAGTAATGAAAGGGTGATTGCTCTCCGGCAAGTCTGGAGGGTTGAGTGCAGACCGATAATGCCAGTAAACACAAGTAGAAGATTCAGTTCTGGATTAAGTTTAAAGGTTTTCATTCATCTTTGCTGTGGATATTGTTTTTCTTTTCATGCATTTTGTTTCCAACATTCTGCATTCAGCTTGAGTAAAACTATCAATAAAGAGCAGCAGGAGTTAAAGCTGTAGTCTGTTCAACCTCCTGTAGAACGGACAGATATTAGAGTCCAAAAATAAAAAAAAGGGTACAACCTTTAAAAGATCAAAGACAACAAAAGCATCTGATTTGTACCCAAGAAGTCAACAAACGCAACAGATAAAAGAAGAAGCAGCCTCCAAATGCACTTTGCACTACATGCTGAGGATCAATCGGCAGATAGAGACGGTTCAGAGGACAAAGAGAGCGGTTTGGGTCCAACAGAGCTCAACGCTTCCCTCAGGACTCAGCAGGTCAAGAAGGAAAACTTAAATGCACAAAACAAAAAAAATCAGAATTAGATCAAATAGTTCCCAAGTCTCAATGGGATTCAAAATAAGCAAATGTTTACAGACAGCTATGAGCTGGGAACTTCAAAGGTTATTATAACCTAATAGGATTTAATTAACGATGCTAAATTGAATCAACTGGTCTAAATGAGGTCATTTCTAAGGTAATTGGTTTGAAAAACCAATTACATCTTTAATCTTTCAATTATCTCACTGCTATCAGTGTTTGACATTGTTATGTTAAGATGGGATAAAATAGTTGTTGACTGGTGGACTAATTGATTTGAGAAAAAAAAGCAAAATATATACATTTTGCTTCAATAAATAAATAAAATTAAAAAATTACATTTTTCAATTTATAATTACATGAACAAGTTTAATGGGCTTGATAAGCATTTGCAAAGCAATGTTTACTATGTTAACATCTTAATAGCATTGCAATTAAATTGACTCCAACATTGGTTTCTATGCAGCTTGAGGTCCTTACAGTATGTTTGCCTTCTATGACTTACTGCACGAAAACAGCAACAGTTTAAAGATGTTGGTTTGGGGAGTTTTCACACCTGATAGTGCAGTAGATTTTTCTTTTGATTGGGGACCAAAATTGCAACATTTGTAAAATTTTCAGCTGGTGTGGTTTTCTTTCAAAGCTGCACTGTGTCAAACCTGTTCCCCTCCTCACCTGTGGTGGCGCTGCACCAAGAACCACTGAAACAAACAGCATGAGAACCTCTGAAGATGATAATGAGCAGAACTTCCTTCTTCACAAAATGTAAATAAAATAGAGTTACATGAGAATTGAACAAAAGACCATTTCCACCGCTAGAGCTAGACACACGTGTTTGTTTTGGTTGGGTTTTATGCCTCAGGCGATAACCTGCTTTTGAAGAAGTCTCCACTTGGCGTTCACTACGCATTCACACAGCACTGGAGATCGCTTCAAATAAAACAAGACATGAGTTTTTAGGCGGACTAGAGTTTGCATTATTGGAAATGCGATTGCGCAGTAGTAATTAGTTTGTACAGTAGTACAAACTAAGTTTGATTAAAGCAAACTAAACAGGGGTGGTGTGAATAACAGCCAGAGATTAACCGAAGAGTAGTGCACTGACTTTTGATTTCCACTTATTTGTCAAAAGCTGGGTCGGCTGCTCCTGAACAAACAACAAAACTATAACACAAAGTAATGTGCTGGTGTAAACATATTCCTTCCCTGCCCTTTAAAAACCTCCAGAAGAAGAAACTATGCTAATTAGCCAGCAAATGCCAGAACAGCTTGGGCCGACTCCACAGTGATCTGCACACTAATAACCCAAAGTGAGCAAGTGAACTGCCTTAAAAGCCTTGGAGAGGACAGTGGTGCTGCTGACACATCCAGCCTGATAGCAAGGGCTGGCTGCCCAGCGCCGGGCAACCAGCTCCCATCCGCAGAGAGTGGAGGCCACAAAGAGCAGGAGCCTCCAGGGAGGAAGAGTGCCATAAATACATAGTGGAGTCTCCCAAAGCTGTAATCAAAGCAAGGCAGAGGAGAATAAAAGGCTGGAGATAATACATCAGGAAAAATAAAGCTTTTTGTGCTGAGTAGTGATGATGACAGAGAAGACACACAAGATTAGTTAAAAACAAAGCAAAAAACCCCCAAAAAACTGGAATGCAAAGGACAGGACAGATAAATATTGGATGGGGCAGTCTTATGTAAATGTGCAATTTGTAGTTTTACAAAATAAATATTTTTCCTACTGTTCATATTGTTTAAAATTAATTTTCAAACAAAGGATTTGAGAAAAAACAAGTTTTCTCAGGTGAATGGAAATGGTTGTCTTCACATTTATCGTATAATTTAAGCAATAATCAAAACTAAAACTTAACATGTTCAAATGCTTCCCAAACATTTCTACTCTGTACTAAGCTTGAACAGCTTTAATGATTTAACACACTATACTGATAAGAATCCCGTCAATGAGTGTCAAAGTGGCGGACACAGGAGATAACCTTCACAGCCACGAGCAATTATTCATTTGCATTACGTTGGGACTTGGTGTCGGTTTCCTGCCTTTGAGACAGCTGGAGAGAGGAGGCAGCTTACTTGGATGTACCAGCACCGCCGTCTGGGAAGCTACAAGTTACCAGCTGCTGCATCATTTGAGAACATACATACATCGATTACCCATCAGTGGCCAACTGGACAGATAGATGCAGCCCTACTCTGGTAGACTGGAGCAAAACTGCACTGCAACACTAGCTGCTCATTTTATAATCGTTTTTATTTCATTTCTGAAATGCTTACTGAGCAGGTGCATGTTATTTAACTCAATATTTCAGATTTAGACATGCCTTGTTATTAATTTCAGCTAATATTTTCACAGAACCTCAACAGTTTTCAGTAAAGTGATTTTAAAAAGTGCAAAACTAGAGGACAATTATTTTCCAATCTGGGTTTTCACTGGTTTAACTGTGGGACAAATTTATTTATATTTTTGTGGTAATAGGTTACAAAAGCAGAATAGGTTTTGTAATTAATTTATCAGGAGTACTGTTCTCTCTCTCTCTCTCTCTAAAATAATGCATCAATCCCAGAGGGAAAGTAATGTTGTAACTCCTATCATACCATTTTTGTCAGAGTTGTTGTAGATGCTAATGGCTGTCAACAAGACAGATCATCTGTAGCAGTCTGTATTACAGTCATTCTAATTAAGCCTCTGACTGAAGTCTCTTTTGAACAGGATGTTCAGGTTGTCTGTAATTTTCTTGATTTCATGAAAAATCATCCTTTGCACAATAAGCTCCAGATGTTCCACAGGTTTGTGATGGAAACAAACAGTGCATAATTTATCTTTTAATTACAGGTTTTTCTGACAGTAGTGTCCTTTATTTGCATCATATGAGACAGGAAATCGGTAGACAGAGAAAGAGGAAGACATGCAGAAAAGGTAACAGATTTGAAAATCAAAAATAATAGACTAAATAATGGCCTGCAGGGAGTTTAAAATGAGCAAATTTGTCCCATTTGGTCTGATAACGGAGCTGGCATTACTAAACACAACCAGGGAAGAGAACATCTACTTTACAATTTTGTCAGACCATGTAAATAAAAAAATAAAACTTAATGACCCATAACATCATTGTTCATAATTACTCCATTGCCTGTGGTTTCTTATTCTGTTGAGTATTCTCATTAGGAACGTTGAAGGGAGACTCGGTTACTCTCTTCTTCCTACTTAACGCATCTATAATTGCCGTCTCTGCAGACCTTTGGCTTGTTATGAGGACAACTCATTGTAGCAAAGGAAACACACTAATTGTACTTTCATGTAAATGGTTTCCTTCCAGCAACATGGTGCGGAGGAGAACAGATGATAAAACTACTCTCTGCTGAGAATTTATTGAAGATTCAAATTTGCTTGTACAAGGAGTCACTGCACACAGTAAGAAGAACACAATACCCCAAAGAGAGAGCAACAATCATTACATTTTACACAATGGATGACGTGAAACAAAATGGCAATGAATGCTTGTAAAAAAGGCAGGGGGAATGTGTAGCTTAGCCTTTAGATCCCCTTTGTGGGGATTAAAACTTTTTTTTTCTGTCTCGTGCTATGTTGACAAACCCCACCAAATTTAACTTTCCCAATCCCACCAAAAATCTGAACACATCAAGGACCTTTTCATATATATCCATAGACACATTTCCCTGATTTAAGTGCAGACAGAGCTTGTTGCAGAGGTCATTAGTCAGCTTGGTCTGACTTAGTTTAGGGTTAAGAGGGAGAAAACACAACTTAACTATTCTGTATTTTGCACAAACCTGTAGATAAGTGGAAATTATGTGGACTAATAGGAAAAACAAGGGATGAACCTAACATTTTAGACATATTTGTTGGGAAAACAAAGGATCCATTTGTAATATCATCAAATATAGTTAAGGTTTAACAAATCCCAAACTTTGCCTTGAAGAATGTGTAATTGGTGTACAGCAGTTGAGTCCAGTTTGACCGCTTCTTACATATAAATGAATTTGAACAAACCTACTTTCAGTACAGAAATATCCACTCAGGTTTGATCACTTAAAGTATTGTAGATGTTGAACTAGGGGGGTTCAAATGCAGCCCTACCTCAATAAAAACTGCAACATAGTCCCAAATTGGCAATTAATGTTACAGCAAGTATATAAAAACAACAAAGTGTACCAAAAAGACATCAAATATAAATACATACATGATAGTAAGAGTACAGCAGTGTATGTGAGTAATAAATGGTACAAATAACAATAAGGTACGAGTCCCTCTACCTTGTCCTGCATTTTAAAGAGAAATTGCTATAGGAACAAAAGAGAGCTTGTACCTGTTACTTTTTATACAAAGACGCCTGAAGGCAGAAACTGGAACTCAGCGTGTCAAGGATGACAGCTGTCAGCAAGAACGGCACTAGCTTTCCTGATGATCTGTCTATTGAACAGTTCTGTAAGTGGTCATTGTTCAACTCCTAAGATCTTATTATGTATATGTATTACTCTGCTAAGTGCATTTTTTGACCCAATACTAAGAATTCCAAACCAACAGAGAGAAAAGGTAAGCACAAATTCAATTTATGATCTATAAAATAAGACAATCATTGACTTATCAACCTGAAACTACGTGTTTTCTTAGAAAAAAAACCCTCTTTGCTGGCTCTGTTTTTGCAGATACTCTGAGTGCCAGGTACATTTTAACTTATTATCCAAAATAGTCCCTTTAATGTAGTCCCCACATGGGTTTTTGTCAGGCATACCATAGTATCTGTCACCTGCTATAAATAACCATGCAGTACGTCAGTTCAAAGTAATGTTGTACAGGCAATCTTCAGGAAAATTTACGCAACATTTGCAGAGCAATATTATCCGCGTCGGGTCATAAGATCTATAGTTTTCAATAAAAGTCAAGTTTCAGAAGCAACAACTGGGAGCAGAATAGGTGTAGAACTACATCCTGGAATATTATGCTCATAAAATTGCCCCTCCATAGACAGAAAAATGGTTTAAATTTCCTCTACTGGAATTGATTTGGACTTTTATGAGTCTGAAATATAATCTCATAAACATACCACAGGGGGAATACCACAGGTCTATTTTAACAGGAAAAACCTTGACGTGGTAAAGTCAAGAGAGGCACTTCAATCAGGCAGCTCTTTAGGAAAATTGGTTTGACAAATAATACATCTGAGAGGTTTGCAAAAGTAAAGCTAAGCCATCCATCTTTGGAAAATGTAAATCGTTAATGTCAAGGACTCTTCTTGATAACCTGAACTAGTGTTACCCAACTGGGAGACAAAGGGAGGCAATGAGTCATAGAGAGAGAGAGAGAGATCATGGGAAATCACATTTACATCAGTCGGCGTCATCATTTTAAATGACTTATTGTGTGAACAAGTTTATTCACATGCAATTGTAATTGCATTTTTTATTTGATGGAAACACCGCAATTGTTTTCAACATTAGCAAATATCATTTGTAGCAGAAACAAAACTATTGTCATCTACAGTTTTTAAATGAGCTGCTAGCTACTTTTGCATTAAACTCCAAACTCATAATAAAGATAAACAAAACATTGGAGAATTAGTACCATCTTATTCTTCAAGATGGAATTCCCATACCTGCAGCTATTCTGACTATTCAGACGAGGATACACAGTGTTTGTAGAGGACCGTCTCCTTCAGGACAGTGTGATTAGCCAGAGTCTGACCTGAACAAGGAGCCCTCCTGCTACATGTCAACAACATCCCGTCACGCCTATAAAAAGGATTACACAACTGCAGGGCAGAGTGGGAATGAACCCAGGATAAAAGGATTTGAAGCTAATCTACTGCAAGAGTTGATTCTGTAAAAACAGGAGTCGCTGTAGCTGCCAGGAAACTATCCTGGAAAATATGTCTGACAGTTTAAGGTGCATCCAAGCCTGTCCCAATAAGCAATAAAACAATTAGTCACAGAATAAATTAACATGAGCTTGATAATCACAAAAGTCCTAACTTGCAATATTATGTCATCATACTATTTGCATAAGGTCTCAAAATGACAATATTATCATTTATCGTAATAATTTCTGGGACAAGTTGTTGTTCACCACAGCCTGTAGGCCTAGGTGCATCTACAACACATTACAAGAAGCACTTTTTGTGCAAGTTTCTGTTTATATTCTTTTTTTTTTTTTTTACATGACTTAATTTTGATCAAACAAACTAAGCATTTATAGATTCTAGTCAATATTAACACAATAAATTACATTGTGCCAGCTATAATGAATTCTGCAGCAGATTTATGCGTCTAGCAATATCAGCTCTTCATCTGAAAATATTAATTAATATATTTTCTATAAGCAGAGTGGTCTGCAGATTTTCTTTCTTAAAATTGGGCCATTGTTGGAACAAACAATACATTGACAAGAATTAAGCCTTTCTAGCAGCATAGTGGGTTATCTAGCAGGCTTGAAAGGATAGATTTTCAGCATTGAGGAATCATTTCATCTCATGAAAAGTTTAAATTAGTGCTGACAAGCTATTTGGAAACTGTAGCAGGAAAACTTCAAATTGAAGAGCAAACTAGATCTTACACACACAGGAACAGGAAAATGTCAGATTTTCCCCTTGTATTTACGCAAACCTAAGAACCATTATCATTCTTTTTCTTTCCACTAATACAGGAGGGGAAATGTTAAAATCAGGTCATCACCGCTGCGTCCGATCACGTACTGTTACCTCAAACAGCTCAAATTGAAAGAATAAAAATCCAAAGTCTCAAGCACACATGAGAAAAACAACATATTTAAAGACCACACTGCACATAATTAGTAGTTCAGAGAAGGAATCATTGAAAACTATTAATTAAAAGATAAAAAAACAACAACACTGGTCTCTAAATAAAAAGAAAAAGTCACCTTCAGTCATTTTCAGGATATCCTCCTCTAACCAGCATCCTCAATCTAACTCTTTCACTTTAAGATCAGCCACTATCTGACTTTCAATGGACATGATAAAACACGCAAGGCAAAAGTCAAAGTTGTGAAACATTCAATCAGCCATTTAATAAAAGAGATGATTTAAAAACTATGGAAAGAAGCAATAACTTGCTTAAGGTGATGTTAGATTTACATTTTATACTTAATCTTCAATAATTTATTTAAGAATCTGCCTTACTGAAAAGATTACTACCTAACTATTCATCGTACGTACTTTTATTTTATTAAAAAGGTAAATTGGAACTTATTTATTGTTTAATACTTGAAAATTGCAGCTTAGGGGTCAGCTCAGATTATCATCTAAGAAAATTATAACAACACTTTAACTGTTAAATTGTCAACAATAGTCGGATTAGGTACTCTGAGGAAACTGCAACCTGACAGCAAATCTATCTGCTGCCTCTTTATAGTTGGCAGAAAATCAGGTTTTTACCAACAACTCCTGCAGGTTGAGGCAGATTTAAAACAAAGCGAGCAGTTTGGAAAACCTATTAGCAAAGAGCGTATAAACGTGTCAATAACACTTACATGATGAGTGGGTGGATATCAGCAAACTGCTGCTACGTCCACTTTAACACATTTTCCAAATGAAGTTCATCACAGATTATTAAAGTGTATTTTATAAATTCTGATCACAGGTCCAGATGCAACTCATACTAAAAGTCAATTCAGCAAACAACATTTCTGTTCCAGAATAGTTTTCCCCAAAAATTCTTTCTTGCTCAAAATTACATTTGAACTTTGAATACTTTTTCATTCATATTATCTTAAGTATAACAGATTAATCATTTGACACACCTAGAATGAACTTGAACCATTTATCCTTAAAGAGAGAATCCAACTGAAATAAATTCAGCTGCCTCAGGAAAAACTCTAATTACTCTGAGGTTGTTTTTATTGCAGCTACAAAACAGCCCAACAGCAGTTTTTAAATGAATTAAAACCAATAGGGCCTATTTTACCTGATGTGCAGAGTAAAAGCAAAAAGAATAAGTCATGGTCTATTTTTGACAGCAGCACTTCCCGCACTTGGACCTACTATTAGAGATAATTTATTCTTCACTCTTTTTTAAAAGAAAATAAATCAATCAAATTTTAAATGACCTTTGCCTGTTTGGATCATGACAAATATAAATCTGTTTTTATCAGTTATAGGTTATTAGTTCACTGTTTTGTGCTCTAAACTAAAATGCACAAAATTCAGAACTTGCACAAAGAACAAACTTGTTAAACATAAAATAATGTTTCACTCACAGCATTTAGAAAGTTAGATTTTTTATTTTTTATTAACCTACATGATGAAAACTATCATGTAGGTTTTCATCATGAAACCTACATGATGAAAATAAAGATGATGATGATGAAATATTAGAGGGAACTTTCATTGTTCACTAGCAAGTAGAATTAGCTTCATCTTATGCAAATGTTGGCTTCTGATAGATTAGATATGCCACAGATGAATACATTTCCCCTTTTTTCAGACAAAGACTCATTTCCTGAAGTAGAAACTTTTAGTTACAGAAAATTTGTTTCTCAGCTGAGCACAAAGCTTACAAAGCAACTGTAACTTGCTGCCGTTTACTTAAATAAATCAGAACTTAAATCAAACTTAAAGACAGAGTATTTCCTGTGGTAAAACTCTCATATCTCAAATGATCTTTCTCATAATTTTACCAGTAGTAAAGTCGATAGTAATTTTAGCAAGCATGCATGCTTATTTGTTTTGACCTTATTGTGCATTTTTAAAATACATTGGACTCCTAATATTTGGAACCACAGCCACCCATTAATAGCTTAAATCTGCAAATACTTGAGACCTTCTAAAAAATAAAGGTTACACCTCCCTATTTTAATAGTTTAAACACCAAATATACCATGATATGTAATAAAAAGCATAATGTAAACCGTCTTAGCGCTAAAACAAAAGCTAATATCTATAGTCTTCCTTTTCTCCGCTTTAGGGAGGTACAGACAATCATGGTTAATTTAAAGTATAGAAAGAACAGTTTATGGGTGTCAATTATACTCATCCTATCCATCAAGTAATCAGTTTGTTTACTTGTGACAAGCAGGAAGTGACACGGTCTCTTTATAGACATAATCTGCATCTATTTATGAACCAAGACATGTTGGATTATCTTCTATGGGGTTGGATTACCCAGGAAAGCAGAAGACTTTCTGTTCTGGTAAGGTGAACAGAAAAAAGTACACAAATAAAAAAAAACATGGCAGATGGGAACAGTTTAGTTTAGTTTGCTTCACCCTGTCAGGTCTGGCAGAACTAGTTTTACCAGCAAAGGATGTAAAAAAAAAAACTGAGTGACTTGCCAGCAGTAAACTCAATGTCTATTCGTAGTGTTTTTCTAGGAAAGAAATGTCTATTCAAAATATAAAGTGGATTTTTAATAAGTTAGTAACTTGTTAGTGACTGAGCTGGCCCTGGAGAGAAGAAAGTCTCTCAGTACGTAATCAGTCTGAGAGTAATTTCCCGCCGTTGCTTTCAGTAGATTAAGGAAGTACATAGTGACAATACCCAAGGACACATGACTCTTTAGAAACTTGTCATTTCCTAGGCATATTTAAAAGCAAAATTGGTCACTAAGCAGAGAATGGTGTTTTCATTCTTTACCTTAAGATTAAAAGCTGTTTAATTTTTACAACTCATCTTTAATGCATCACTTTGCTTTAGAAAAATATACTTATTTTAGATTAAAAAGATGTAAAATTGTCAAGATTACTAAGAACATTTCACAGTTATATAAATAACTCAGCCCAAGATCCTTGCGTTCAAATAAAAGTAGTCAGTTTTACAAAAAACCGAAGTCCCTGAACTCATTACTTAACACAGAAGAACGTCTCCAACTAAGATGACCAGCTTATACTAGAGCAGGTCAGTTTTTTCCTGTATATGACTTGATAGATGTTAATTTCACATTTCTAAAAATACAGTTTTCATATTAGCCGATTTAGGCCCAGTCCAAACAACCACAGATAACTTCTGTACCACTTATCTGAGTGTAAAATGCTTTTTGGGTGACAGAAACTGAGACTTTTAAAAGTGCTTCTCTAAAATGCTGCTTCGTTTCTGCATACTACATGTAAGAACATGTGTAGCAAACCACTGTTTTTAAATTTTCTTTATGCCAGCCAATATTTACTGTGCGTCCAAATTGTTCTCATTACTAAAAGAAACAGATAAATTATGTAAAAACTTTAAGCAAATCCCCAACATCTTCTAAATGCTCAGTCCTCGTTTGACCCGGCATGGTTGTTTTAACATCTGTCGGGATTTCTGGGATCTGTAACCAACTCAGACCTATTTTAAACAGCATGGGGGAGGGGATTATCTGTTTTAAAGATATCCACAGTAATGCAGCTGAGGCTTTATGCAAAACGATGCAGTTTTTGAGTCTTCCCCTACTACCACAGGAGAAAAAATAGCTATAATTATGTAATCATCAACCAAATCTAACATAAGAATTGAAACCACGGCACCTCTGATCACATTTTGTCTTAATGCTAAATGGAAACAACACAAAGGTTTTTTATTTTATAGGCTATGTTAAAATTAAACTATATATATATATATATATATATATATATATATATATATATATATATATATATATATATATATATAACAGAGTTTACACA
>CAEFZX010025341.1:0-39724 GCA_903066825.1 Alfaro cultratus
CTCTTTGGCTACCTTTAGCCAAAAGGAGTAAATTAATGGGCAGCCCCAGAAAATATGAAAGTGGTCAGCCATCACATACAAATGACAGTTTTAAGCCTCTTCATGAGTTGAATAACTTTATATTGAATGTTTTATAAACTGACTCTTTTCAGTCATGTTGGATTCTTTGGTTTAAGTTTTCATGAACGAACCTGACGGTTTATATTTGTCTGTAGTGACTATTTATTTGCTTTGAATGTGCTGCAAATACCAATAATTTGGCTCTGTTTTAGGAAAAAAAAAAGACCTTCAGTTTTCTTCTCAAAACTTAGAAATATACTCTGACTGCACAAAAAAAACAAAAAAAACAACTAGTGATGGATGTAGGATGGATTTATGTAATCTCAAAAGATACTAATGAGGATGCAGAGTCAGTGTTACCTTTTGATAATAAGGTAAAAAAACAAACTACAAACCCACCACCGTGTTTGCGTGCCACCTTCACAGTTCCCATCTGTTTTGGCGATATATCCACAACACTCGCCGACTGCTAGGTGGTAGTAGCCAAGTGTGACAAAGCATGTCAGGAGGCAGCAGCAGACGAGATACAAGAGTCCTTCCTGTCTGGCTCAACGAACCACCAGCAGCGCCGAAGGATAAAAGCGAAGGCTGGGCAAGCAAGTCCAGAAAACAACTCGACCGACTTTTGCTAGACCTAAAACCTTCCCACACTTTCCCATTTCATACCTTGATTTGCCCGTTGAGGCCCATGTCAACACGTTGGCTCACCGGCTGAATCAGTGTGAAAACTGCAGGGAGGGGAAAAAAGGATGAATCAGCCTCATGACACATTAAATAGCCAGAAATAACAGAGATCAAAGACAGAAATGATATAGGAGCCGTAATGGCCTTAGCTGAGAACACACTGAGCAGCCACTTTCACAGCTACACCTTACTGCTACAAACTTAGATTTCTTTTTGCCTTCAGAACAGAACTACCCTTAATTATTTGTGACACAGATTCAACAAGGCGTTAGAAACATTTTGCAGAGATCTTGATCTACACGGTTCCTGGAGGTTTGTTAAAGGGGTTGAGATCCGGGGGCTATTGTTTCCGACAGCTCAGTAAGCAAATTGTAATTTTTGTGAAATCAGTTGGAGACTGTAGCTGCATTTACGGTGGCCATATAATTGTGCAATGTGGCATTTCGAAAATAAATTTACAAGAGTAAATTTACAACTTTAAAAAAAAAAAAAAATCTTTTTTGCTGAAAAGTTTTGTCGCTAGTATGAGGTGGATTTTTTTTTAGCTGTGTCGAAATTTCATTCCCATTTTATTTGGCAAAAGTGCAATGAAAACACATGATCCCAAATGATGCTGCCGCTGGCACAAACCATGAAGAAAACGATGACAGGGAGTGGTAGAAGAACGATGGCACCACGTTTTTTTTAATGACTTATTGCATCAACAAACTAATTCACTTGTGATTGTAATTCCGCTTCTTATTTCATGGAAATTAAAGTTTTTTTCTACATTGGCGAAACACTGACAAAGTGTTGCACACATTTGTCATGGAAACGCAGCTAGTTTTAGTTTTGTGACGTTGTGCTGGAAGTAGTCAACAGCAGATGGGTACAGCGTGGCCGTAAAGGGATGAACACGGACATTATCAATATTATATGGTTTTTAAACAATGCCTAGCTGGTAATAAATATTCCTTAAGAGTATCCCCCACACCATTACACCATCACCACAATTGGAAGTGTTGTTAGAAGGTTGTTAACAAGAATGTTACATTTCTTGATGCTTATTCTAGACTCTTACCCTGAGTTTAGTTTTAGTTATTTAGTTTTAAACTAAAGTAATCAGACCAGATGAAGTGTTTGCAACCAGTTGTCTGTTTGTGCAAAATGTACTTTTCTTCTCTTAGTCCATCGCTTTCAGAGAGGGCATTCCAAAGCTCTTGGTTGCAATGATAGCCTGACCTTTGCCATCAGCAAGGCATATTCATCCACTCAACTGCAGGACGTTTTCCGCAAACCTAGAACATGACTTGGTGCTACAAACCCAATAGATGAGCAGCTTTTGAAACATTTAAACCAGCCTGTCTAGCATCAACAACCACACCACGTTCAGTGTCGGTCTGAATTTCAGCAGGCCACCGTTACCGTTTCCAAAAGCCAAAACGCATCGAGTTGCTGCCATGACTGATTCACTATTTGTGGCGCCAAGCGACTCAACAGGTGTACCTCATAACGGGCCTCAGGAGTGCAGCTCTTTGCTAGGATCGTTTTCTGAAAGCAATACTGTCTGCGTCATTGCATTTTACACATCAGACGGGTTTTGACAGTGAACTTTGAGATTTTTCAGTCTCAGGGAAAGCTGTGTCCTGGTGATGGCCACTGCTGTCCCAAGACACAGTTATCCACTGAATGGGTTATCCTCGAAACGTCAAAGTTTTAAAGGATCATCAGAGCGGCACTGAACCTTACTGTCATCGAAGTTTAACGTGTAGCACAATAACAAATTTCTCTATAGGATTTAGACCAGGGGTCTCAAACTCCAGTCCTCGAGGGCCGCAGTCCTGCAGTTTTTAGATGTGCCACAGGTATGAAATGGCTTAATTACCTCCTCNCTTGTGTAGATCAGTTCTCCAGAGTCCTGCTAATGACCTAATTATTCTATTCAGGTGTGGTGCAGCAGAGGCACATCTAAAAGTTGCAGGACTGCGGCCCTCGAGGACTGGAGTTTGAGACCCCTGATTTAGACAATCCCTTACAGAAGACTGTAACCTTTTAGTCCATGGTGGCCACTTTGGTAACTCAGAGGAACGCAGGGTTGGAGTCGGCGCTCAGTTGGCACGCCTCAGGCTTTCACAGGCTTACTGCATTACAAAAGATCTCGGCAGGAAAAGTGGGACAGAATATTTATTTAGAGATCATCTGTCTGCGCCGTATTAAGGTTTATAATGTATCCAGCACCGGGGAGAGAGAGAGAGAGAGGTTGATGTTGGGAGCATATAGGAGCATTGTAACAATTGGAATAACTTCACAATATCTCAGTGAAATAATGCTTTCACAGGGGATAAGCTAAGCTTTTGGAGATTTCCCCTGGCACCATTTGCTGCATTTTTTTTTTTTTTTTTTTCCTGTCATGAAAAGAAAATTAGATCAGATGAGTTGCATCAAATATTCATGCGCTACTTGTAGTTTTTTTTTCTGGTTTGTTGTACTTTTTGTCTTTCCCATATCAGTGTTTTTTCCCAACAATAGAAGAAAGAGATGAGCAAGATGTGTGTGTGTGGGCTCTACTGTACATCGGGGGCCTCTGGGGGTAGACATCGGCCCTATAAGCTCCTTTAGCTGCAGATAGCTTGTGAGTAGATTAGTTAGTGGGTGAAAAGGGGAGGAGGGGTTAAGACCAGTTACTCTCTGTTTCGCCTCTGTGCTCAGATTGTGGATATTAAAACACAAAACAAAACGAAAAACACAAAATCCCTGCTACATCCAGGCTACAAAGTCAAACAGCCACCCTGTCGATGCAAAACACACATAAACACACGGGCCATAAAACTACAGACACACACTTGAACACGCTGGTACCAACAAAAAACTAGCAATCCCTTCGATTTCACTTTTGAGGTGAGGTTCGTTTTGCAACAATTTATTAACACCAATGTCACGCTCCGGAAAAAGTGTGAATTCACTTTCTGCGAGACAAATTGTACCTTGTAGAAAGGCACCGTCTACTAAAAATCAAAGTGTTGCACTTAAAGAAATCAGGAGATTACATTGTGTCTGTATTGTGCTAAAAATCTCCAAGACAGGAGCAGTGAATGGTGCAGCAATTGTGAAAAACAAAGACTTTTCGAAAAGTAGACACCTTCACAAAGACAAGTACAATTTTGCTCAACAGGCAGCAGGTTTTACTGACAACACAGTAAAAGTTGTCTTAATGTGAAGGTTTGGTGTCCAGACCAGAAAAGTAAAAACAACCAGGTTTGAAAAACTGACGGCTAGTTTTTTTTCCCTATTCATCAGCAAAACCCCCCAAAACAAATCAAAATCAGTGGATGTGCTTTTCCCAGTTTATTCTGTGACGCTCTACTTCTCTACACTTAAGTCACACACAGAATAAACTTTCCATTTCGCTGCTCTGCTTATAATTAAATCAACAGCTGAAGTGGCAAACGTCTCTGCTGTCAGTGAGATTGTGCTTCACTTTGACAAAAGAGAAACATCTGATAAACACACACACCCCAACATGATTATCTGACATGGTAATACACATGGTAATATCGACATCCCACAATCAGAGTTTTTCCCTTTCAGTTCACTCTTTAGCTGCCATTTTAATATATTCTTCACACTCTCTAAAAGACTCTGTCAAAATAGTGTCTTTTCATCACATCTTGGAATATTTACACACAATACACACATTAGCAAAGCAAGCTTAAAATTCTGGTCACATTGTTACCAGTAAAGCAACCAGTAAGCTTGCTTTACTGGTTACTCCAAGGTAACCAGTGCTGCTGCCCACTTCCTTGGGCTGAACGCTGTGCTGCGTTGCTGCTTTGGTTTATATCGCAGCCATTTTGTTTCATCCCTGCAAAAAGACCAGTATTTAAGTTAAGTATCTGTTTCTTTTCCACATTCAATTATGAGACAGATTTCTGATTTTGAGTCGTTTTTATTTGTTTAGGTAAGTAACAAAACCCCCATCCCCCTCTTGTTTTTTTTTTTTTTTAGGTTACCACCTACCTAAATCTAAAACCAAGAAAGTAGAGCACATCACCACAGTTCTAAAGTCCTTATAATGGCTGCCTATAGCTCAGGAAATAGACTTAACCAGAGACATCAACCTTCCAGACCGCTCACATCTTCTAGTTCAAGTCAATTCTGCATCTCCAGAATTGGAACCAAAGAGGAAAAAGCAGCTTTTGGTCAAAGAAACTGCAAAAAGTTGTTTAAATGAATAATAAAACCTGTTTGTTTGGAATCATCTTCACTGTTTTACTTATAAGAATAACTAACATATCAGTAATTTTAGTTGGTAGTCCAATATTATTTTCCTTTCCTCGAAGGCGTCGCTGCAATGTACTCTTATGTTTTCATCATGTAAAGCAATTAAATAAGCAGGTTGGATGGTTGGTTGTTGGGTTTTTAGGCATTCTGCATTTCTAACTTAAATCTGTTTTTACACAATTGAAGCACAAATGTGCAGGATGTTAGATAAATATTAAGTATATGTATCCCCAAACTGTTCACAGTAATCAAGATCTTGTAAAAAGTGTTAATTATTTGACTATTGTCATAAAACATTCAGAAAGAAAGACTTGATCCAATAATGGATTTATTTTAAGCACAATGTCCTTTTCAGTGAATTGCACCACAGCATGACACCAAAAAGAAGGCAGTGAGATGAGGTTGCTAGCATTTCATTTCTTTTTGCACATTTTATTTCCAAGAGATGTTTTTTAAAATATATATATTTTGACAGAGTTGCTCATACTTTCACACTGTTAAAAGAAGCTTTTGCCAAAGTCTTACTTTACCTAATGCCTGTACTCATCCACCAGTGGTGGTTTTCTTCCTCATACAGAAGGAGGGTCTTTGAAAAAGTTGGACTACAAATGATGGGAGAAGAGATGCGTGTAAGAGTTAGAATGTAAGAAAGATTCTGGAAAAGTGAATCCTGCAGACCCAAGACATTGGTTGAAATATAGAAAGTGAGGGTGAAGTGCAGAGACGGGTGAAGTCAGACTGAGTCGAAGTGAGAGGCAGACTGAGCTGGGCTGTCAGCTGAATCTCCACCAGCCCTGGCTCAGGATTGATCGCTGTACCCTGCTGAGACACGTCAAACCCTGAAGGGCTAAAGTTACACCTGCTTATTAGCCTGACCAATAACTTCCTCTGCATCTCTGCTCGATTCTCATCTCCCTTCAGTTCTCCGTCTTGGGATTATTCCATTGAGATTTTCATGGTCTGTCTATGGTCGTAGTTTGCCTGTGGCAGTGGAGAAAGTGAACAAAAACATTCGATCCTTTAATATTTGGCAACTTTATGCTGAGCGTAATATTGAGCAAATATTGAGCATTTAAAGTCATAGTGCTTGAATAAAATCCAACCAGGGTTAAAATAGTTATAAGCTCAGTTTTATTTCGTTGTAACTCTTTGATGGTCTAGTTTTAATTCATTTTTAAGAGTGTTTGCTAGTTTTTATCAGTTGTAGTAGTAGGTTTTTCATACTTTGGTTAATTTTTAGGTGCAGAGTTCAAAAAGCTCAAAGTATTGTGATTATGTAAACATCGATTAGGTGATGATTACTTGATACCATTTTCAAATTGTTGTTGACCAACAACCGACTCTGGCGCTTTCTCCCATTTTTTTGTTGCTGCCATTTTGTGGACCAGCATAAAGCCGCCAGGAAGAGTGTGGAGCTGACAGCTGACATAAACTGCTGGGTTTGGGAGGTGAGTCTAGTTCAAAAGTGAATGACATTAAATCTATAACTTCAGAATGTTTTAATTAGTTTTATAGTTCTACTCCCCCCCCCATTTACTTACAGTTTTTAAATGTTTGCTAAGTTACAGTTTTTATTCTTCCATTATTTTTAGTTCACTAACTATAATAACCATGAATCAAATTCAAATGTTTAAAACGTCAGTCCACGCCTCCAGCAGGTAATGGTTTCTCAGTAGCCAATGATCCAGGCCCTCTGGACGTAGCAAAGCGTAGAGCGAGGCTCTGGTTTTTAACAGGCTACCTGGTGAAGTGATCAAGTGTCATTTTTTTAAGGAGTTTTTTGGCTGTAGTGGCCTTTATTTGACCATGAATTTAAAGGAGTGTGACTTATGAGAGAGGGAGAAGACATGTGGAAAAGGTCAACAGTGACGTTTTTTAAGTTTGCTTCCATGAGAGCTAAAAGAAAGCTTTTTCTTTTTAAATTGCATTGAGACATTGACCTAGAATGAGAAGCAAAGATGCACCAAGGGAATTTTTAAGGGGTCCATCAAGGTTTCATATGAATATGCTCATGTGGAAGGTTTCCCTTTAAGGTGTGAGTGTACGTGAACGCTATGCATACGCACCTGAGGATGATAAGTTGTTATGTTTGCAGCTTTACTGAGGATAATGGAAAAAGTGCCTAATGGAAATGGAAAGCCTGTGAACTCACTAACACATCCAGATTCAGGAAACCGGCTCCATCTAAAGTGTTATGCCAGAAAAAGAAATCATGTCGTGAAAGTTAATTAGGTTGCTTTATTCTCTGAATTGTCTGCGCTGCTCCTCAGTTAATTGCTGATTTTGTTCGATAGCTGTGACTAAAAGCTTTTTGACGGAGTAAACTCTGGAAGACCGTCTCCCCGCCTACTCCATCGTGAGAATATTGAAAAAAAATAAAAAATGGTTTAAAGCTTATTGGAATTTGGGAGTTATATCTGCTTGATTTATTTGATTTACTTCTTTCTGGGTTGTTTTGAAAATATGACAGAGGTAAATGTTTGTGTTCTTCGGGTTGAATTGCATCACGGTTATGAGGCTTTTAAACAACAACTGGGCCCATTTTTGGTTCTGGCTTGCACACTTCCTTTTAGCTTAAAGGGGGAGGCTCGAATGCTGTCAAAATACTGGAATGTCAAACTCCATGTCAATAATCTGAACAATGCTAGGAGCTCCTTCTTAGCAGATTTTTGTTTCTTTCTGAAAAAAAAAACACACAAAAAAAACAGAAACTTGAAAAAATGATATCATTTGTATTTTCACCATCATAATTTCGAAAACAAATAAGTAGTGAGCAATTCAGATGCTGTTTAGCAAAAAGAAAAATCACACAACAATTTTACTTTCCTTTGTAGCTTAACAGTAAACAAATGTTATGAAGGCAAAAACGCTGTTAAAAGGTTAGAAGAGGAGTGCTTCCTGAAGGCAGAGTCTCAGAAAGAGCAAGAGCTTCTTAAAGAGACAGACCCCCAATTTCAAGACGCAAAATTACAAAGTCAAATTTCTTCCAAGTCATTTCTTATATATATATATATATGTACAGCATTTTTACAACAACTGAAGAAAACTTAGTCATATGACTCTGCTTTAGAATCATACTTTGTGGGTGTAAAACATAACATCTCAAACTCACTTGTAAAACAGAGCTGTTTCTGCTCCTGTCTTTTCAAGTCTCCAGCACAAAGTGACTGAGTTAAAAGGAGCTGTGAGAAGTAATTAACACCCAAAAGAACAAGGCAACAGCGGGCTGGATTAACCTTGTTAAAGTCCTGAGCGCGTGTCTGTGTATTCAAATCTGTCTTCGCAGTCCAAACAGGAAGGTGAAGGATGAGGATGAGTCAGCCGTACCGCTGTGCTGGAGTTTCCCTTCCTGACACTGTCATGAGAGGTCGCCTGACTTCAGACCAGACAGGATATTTGATGCTGATGGTTCATGTACTTTTTTGATTGTAAGTGTTTTAATTCAGCATTGAGCTACGTTCACTGTGTTTCTCATTACATCCTCCCTCTCTCCCCCCGCCCCTTTCACTGCCCATCTACTCTCTGATGATGATAATGGTCCACGTCTGTTTTCGGATGCACAAACTCTCACGAAGCTTCCCCCACCTCCTCCGCTAACAATCCAGCTGTGATGGAAATCGTTGATATTGCATGTAGAAGCCCTCAGGGTGCTTTCGATGTCCCGTTGTTAGATTTTGTCAGGAATGAGAAGTTCGCAGCCGGGGCAAAACGAGAGGCTTGCCAAGGTGCTGAGAAATGAAAATATGGGGCTGGTTTTGGAGGAAACACGCAAAAGCCACACAAACATGAATAAAGACAAGAGAGAGAGAGAGAGAGAGAGAGAGAGAGCTGAGCTCTTCCCTAACTTGCTTTGCAAAATTATTCATGCCATTTGGAATTGTTCACATTTTGGCTCATAACAACTACGAGCTTCAGCATATTTTGTTGAGAGTAGTTTCACTGAGTCATTCAAAACTTTGCAAAAATCATGCTTCAATTAGAACGAGAAACATTTGTCTCCATCATGTCTTGCTAGAAGAAGAAACTCCAGTCCAATCTACTGTTTTTTTGCAAACTGGAACAAGTTTTCTTCCAGGATTGCTGTTTTTTTTAAGCTTCATCCATTTACTACTAGTTTCCAGTCCCTGGATGCATTTCCATTAACCATAGATTTGTGCAAATTGAAATTACGAATATAAATTCTGAAGAAATACCAATTTCAAAAAAACTAATTTTCAGCAGTGTTATAATCGATGTATTTCTCAGAATTGCAATGGAGACACATTTTTTCGCATCACACGAGTCACGTGATCAACAGCTGGAGGTTGCTGCTGGCGAAAACCACAAAGAAGAAGCCAGGAAGTGGTAGGATGCAGATTTTTTTAAATTTATTTTTTGGCAATGTGCAGCTGGTTCCAGCTTTCTTTTTCTACAATTGGTGACTACTCAAGGCGTTCAGTAGCACCGTTTTTAGGGGCATCAGAATAAAGGGGATGAATACAAAAACGCACAAATATGTTTTAATTGTTGTTGTGAAAGTCATGTTTCCCTTTACTTGAGGTTAGTGTATCGGTCAATATCTGTGCTTCTATCAAGCATAGAAATGCAAAACTTGACGTTTTGAATTTAAATTTGCTTAATGTAAACATGCTAATACCAAAAAACAACTCATTTTTCAATAAACGGACAGGAAGAAGATGACAGGAAGTAGCCAGAGGAAGACGGCCGGGGATATATTTTAATGACTCAATATGTGAAAAGGCTTGAGTGTGATTTTCACTTTCATGGAAACACTAAAACTGCATAATTGTGTTTTTTCGACATTAACGGAACAGAAACAAGTTCTGTTTTCTTGAACAAAACTTGAGACATTTTGTCTTTTTTACATGAGGAAAATATATTCACACTGCTGCTCTGACAGGAAATCTAGGCTCAAGATTGACAGTTTGGTCGCATTTTGTGTTTTTCTTTGCTTGATTTGTCAGGTTTCAGAACACGTTTTGGCCTAAACACAAAAATTCAGGCATGACATCTTTTGCAATCCATTTCGAATGAATGCGAAGCGCCACGGCACGTTCTGACCTCAGAGGAGTCCTCTCGGTCCTTGACCAGCTGATCACAGATTCTAAAACGAACCTCCAAAAAGGAGAGCTGATTGCAGCGTTTCTCCTCATAAATATCTTTGCAGCCTTAACACAAACTCTCATATGCTATTCATCACATAATATTTAATTCATTTCGTTTTTGCAGCTGAAAACTGGTCCTTGGCACAAAAAAAAACAAGCCGACGGGCTCTCCGAATGCGGCCTTGGTTTAGCAGCCCACCTCCAGCAGGTGAAAGCAACAGCCAGAGGGAATCCTGTTTACAGCCGCTCTGTTTCTACAGAACAGGCTGCAGAGGGATTAGGCAAACCCTCACTTTTTGCACCTGACAGCAAAAAAAAAAGTAAAGATCTTTGATGTAAAAAAAAAAAAAAACTCTATTACTGTTCTACTGTATGTCTTGGAAAGAGGAAGGCTGTTTCTGTGCCGTCTTATTTAGGAGCTGCAGATGTCTCAGGTGACAGCTAAGGTGTTCGCATTCTGCGACGTTGCAATAAACTAAAGATAAAAGTCTGAAAAGTGCAACTGTACAGGGTCTTTCAAGGTTTCATTACATTTAACAATATTCTTCTTCCTATCATCTAACCAACTTTGTAGTTTCTGACTTGTAAAGAGGTGCTATGTAAATAAAGTTGACTTACTTTCACAGATTACCCGTCTCATATTACACTGTCACAACATGCTGACAGTTTCAACAAATACGCAAAAACATTTTTTAATAATAATAAAGTTACGTACTGCAGCTTTAAGGTGGGGATGTTGTTTCCAGAGTGATGTCAGCAGTGTTTCTTGGGCATCTCACATTAAGTGTAACAAAGTAAAAGTTGTTTTTTTCTTACTTGCCTCTGCCTCTCTTGCAGGCTTTGAACTCTCCAAAAACCAAAAGAGAAAAAAAGAGAAAGCTCTTTTCCTTTTGGGGTTGGGGAGGGGGGGACGCTCATTCAAGATAATTTTGCATCTTTCTATTTTCCTATTTATCTGCTTCCCTGCTGCACCCTCCACTCCCATAACCTGTACCCCCGTGGCAACAAAGCCTCAGCACATGCGGTGATGCATGCACACAAACTGTGGTGGATTGCAGAAGTGCGTCACAATACACAGAGATAAAAGAGTGAGGTGGAGGGAAGGGAGGGCGAGGCCGGGGGGTTGAGAGAGAGAGAGAGAGAGAGAGAGAGAGAGAGAGAGAGAGAGAGAGAGAGAGAGAGAGAACTCGCATCACAGAAACACTGAGAGGTTTGAGGCTGTTGCTGCTCAACAAGCCCCAGGGAGAAACCTATTTCCTCCCATTAAGGACTATTTGCTATGATCCAATATTTGAAAAGCACTACAGGAAAAAAACATCTCTGCTGTAATACAGATCAGCTTTCATATTTCAGAGCTTTGCAGAAATAAGTTAGTTTCTGCAAAAAAAATTATATATATATATATATATATATATATATATATATATTTGATAAATGTGACTCAATGTAAAAAATTCTCTTCAGAAACTGTCATCTAGTAATGTACAGCACCTGCTGGCGACCGGAAAAAAAAAAAATCTCATTCAGTGTGTTTTTTATTTATTTATTTCTTTGGTTACAATGTTACGACCATAAACTTCTATATATTTGTGATTTTATGTCTCGGACCCGGTCCTCTTGTGAGTGATTTAATTTCAGTACCTCACAGGATTTTTTTATTTTTTAAAGAATATTAGTGAACAAACATTGTGGAGACCAAAGAACAGCTGCGATGCGCCACAAATCTGGAACAAACTTCCTGAAATCTGCAAAACAGCTGAAACTGTTTTGCAGATTTCAGCGTGTTTTTTTATTTATTTCTTTATAAATAAATAAATAAATAGTCTGGATATAAAGTTCCTTTATTACAATTACACCATCAGACAAAATGTTATGTTTCAATTGTCCACTGTGTCTTCTTTGACTGTATTTTTAGGATGTAAAGCACTTTGAACTGCCTTGTTGCTGAAATGACAGGGTTAAGTTACGAAACTTTCTCACTGACCACTGAAGACAGAGAAAACTCATTTTGGGCCCACATACAAGATGCAACGTGGTGCAGTGAAAACTAACAATGCACATCACCTTGAATACGTCATCCCCTCAGTAAAACACGGTGGTGGCAGCAGATGGAGCTAAATATAAGGCAACTCTTAAAGATAAACTGGTCAGCAGTGACAAAGTCTTGGGGCCTGGCTGGCAGATCCCTTCACAACAACCTGAAACATACAATCAGAACTAAAGTGGAAAAATTTCATCAAATCAAAAGCATGTTTCAGAAAGTCCCCAGGTTTAATTCCTGTAGAAAAACCACAACTTGAATCTGTTTTTGTCTTTCTACAAGCAATCTAACTGAGAAGGAGCAGACATCGCTCTCCAATAATTGGAGTTCCAGCTGATGTAAAAGATGTTTCTACAAAGGATTGACTGAGGAATGTAAATTGCAAAGCGAGTTTTAATGTCACAGCGTTTCATTCACCTTTTCATAACTTACAGGTACTGAACAGCAGAAGATTATGACTTCCGGTGCTCTGAATCTGTATATAATAACATGTTCAAAGATGGTATTCTGAGTACTGTACCGAGTGCATTTTTAAGCTATTGTTGTCTTGAACCAAACCTCATTGACATCAAGGAATTTTTAGACACTCAACATCTGCTACCCGGAAATTGTCCATTTTGTAAGGCTTCTTTTGTTTGGGATAAAAAGGTGTCTGCTCTGTAAAATCTTTAGTTTCTAAAATACTCAGACCATCTCATCTGACTCCAACAACCACGGCACATTCAATGTCTCTCCAAGGATAGCAAGAAAGAAAGACAGAAAGGAAGGAAGGAAAGCGAGAGAGTTTTACACACTGAAAACTGGATTTCATTAAACTTCGACAAGACTTTTATTCGTGTTAAAACTCTTTTCGGTGCGGTTTCCGGCAATACTACAATCTCTCTACTGGTAGCAAACAAAAGGGAAGTTTCTGTTATGTCTGCCGGGGTAATTATTTTGGCGATGCACTGTGAGTATTTCATAGACTGTGCACCATTCATTCATAGCTTAGGGGAGACAAACCTGGCTGTTCCTGCTGCAGCATCAGAAAAGTTTTATGGGGGTGGCCGAGCAGGGACTATTACTCTCGCTGATGCGGAACAAAAACAGATATCTTAGTTTCTTTCCTTTTTGGTGCATAGCTGTTGGGTGAATATATATATATATGTGTGTGTGTGTGTTCTGTTTGGGCTCTATTCTTAAAAAGACAAACGCGACTACATTGAGGAGAGCACTGTTTAATAAACCCCACCATTAGTCAGAGGAGATCCGGATCGGTTTAATCTTTCAGACAGACTCCAATGCTCTCTGAAGAGTCCATGGACAAACCCATTGGGTCCCATTCAGAAGAGTCAATGAACGCCTATGGTGAGAGATGGGATGCAAACTAGACAGCTTTCCCTCTGGGACAACAGATATATGTTCTTGAAGCTGAACCATCTGAGAACATGGAAAACTTCAGCCTGGTGAGCTGTAAAAAACAACCAGTCGAAACATGTACGACTTCTTACAAAAATGTTTTTATGCTGTGAATCTTTTCATGTGAGTAACATTAAAACCACGAAGCCGAATGGTGTTTTATTAGGATTTCATGTGTTGGACCAAATCGTCCAGGTCGTGACACCTGATGTTTGCAACAGAACGTTGTCAAGTCAAAGTTTATATATATTAAACATTTACAACAACTTCAGCTGGTCAAGGGGTTCACCATAGATATAAGATAGAAAAAGAAATAAAATTGGAATTAATAAAAATATAACAACAATGGCAAAAAAATACCAATCGACTTCTTCTTCTTTTCCTTCTGGCATTCTCCCTCTAGGGGGCGCCACAGCGAATCACCTGTCTCCGTGTAACACTCTTCTCTCACCAAATACCTCATGTCCTCTTTCACTCCATCCATACCTCTCCTCTTTGGTGACAAATACAAGCACAAATGATTGTCTTCAAAATACCAACTAATAATGGGAATAAAAACCAATAATTTTTTTTAATTTCAGTTACAGTAAAAAAATCAGATAAATTACACATTTCCCCCCCAAGGAATACACCAGACAGGTCAGGGGTAAAGAAGTGAGGGATAGATTATAAAACAAAGCAGAACTCATCTGGAAATGGAAATAGTTTGATATTTCAAACGTATTTAGACATTTTCTACTCTCACAGGTCGAGTAAAGAGATCAACAATCAGAGAAGGAGGCAAGAGGCCAATAATTGCCCTATAGAGACTGAGGAGATCCTCCACTCAGGAAAGAATCTGGTGAGAGTTGTTCTACTATTGAAGAGCGGCATAAAGACATAAAGTCACTGGTAAAATAAAGCCCTAAGAATAATAATCCATGTAGGGCTGCAGAAGAGCTGTTGTTGCTTGAGACTGCGAATGATACCGTTCTCTTGATGGCAGATGCACATCAAACATTTCTAGATACCGCTACACATGGAAAGAGTTTAAGATCCCCTGTTTTAGATCAAGGCGTATCCGTGCCTTTGAATAGTCAGATCCAAGTCCTAACTAGACCTGAGTGTAGTTCAGAACTGACTGTTGATGTTCACCCCAACTAAAACACAAATCATTCAGATTTTCATCAATAAAAATCTTCAAATCAAAGTGAAAGAGGGCATTATCACTTTCTCTAGGATGTGCAGGTCAAGAGTGTGTTCAGAAATGCTTCATGAAACAAAGACACACAGTTTTGCCACCTATCAAACACCAATCTGGACTTTGTTTCGTACTCACTTTTGAATGGTCGCTCTAACTTGTCTGGCTCATTTACATTGCATGTTTAAATACAATAAATAAACTCAGAAGACTTCAGTTTTCTGTCTTAGAAAACAATTGAACTGTGGCTGTCTGACTCATGGACAGTTCAATGTCTGAGCGCAATACTTAGAAACAAATAGAGTTGGAAAAATAAAACTCTTTCCCCCCATATTTGTAGTATTGGAAACCTACTTTTATATATGAATATTTATACCCAATACCTGTTGGCAGCATAACTGTCTAATGCTTAAACTTGTTTCTACTGCATTCAGTTGATGTTAGCATGTCGTTTCACATTAAATGTATGTAGTTTTATGAAGTTGTCATAATGTTATAATTTATGCTGATAATTTGAGTATGAACCAATTCACTTAACAAAACTCTGATTTTATTCCAATAACACCGGATGATGGAGTACATAACAAAAATATTATACAGTCACCATCTTTGTCTGCATTTCTTGACTCCTAACAATACAAGAACGAATAAGCATAAATCTTTCCCGACAGGTGCTGAACTAAGAATGCATAACTGAGCAGTTGTGCTTCCACAGCACTGCAGCGACAAAAAGAAGAAGAAGACAAAAAAAAAAAAGGAGGCAGACGGACAAAAAGATACAAGGCTGTGCAAAAAGTCATCTTTCATTTCTTTGCGTTTCGCTCTGAGAAGTCAGACTGTATTGTAATCTTTTCAAATGATCTGAAGCAAAATTTCTTCAGGCTTTCTGAAGGTCTTACATATTTATTTTATTATTTTGTACTTGTCTCTTTTTGTTCTGTGGTAGAGGGAGCCTTTTTTTAAGACCTGACACTTCTTTAGTTCTCCACTTTAATTTATTAAGAATTATGTCCACGTTTTGTCCCTTTACAACCTCGAGCTTTAAGCTCCTTGGCCTTGATTCCCCTGACCGCACCGTAGCAACCAATAATCTGTTCTAAAGGGACGGGTCTGCTGAGGATACAGTTATCGTCAAGATTATCTAACACGTATTGTCAGATAACCCTGTATTTAAAAAACCCCAACAAAGAACGAAAGAAAAAAAACTTTGCTCTCAATGATCCAAACAAGCAGCACAAATCAGAAGTTTTAGCTAGAAATAATCACGAGCTTCATTTTTACTCCACTGGTATTTCATGAGCTAGATCAACACAAATCAGACATGAGGACGCTTGGTTATAGAGTCGCTACAAATATTTATTTATATTCAGCCTCGCAATGTGAAAGCTTTGTAGAGCCACGTCTTTTAGCAATTACTGCAGCAAGAGTTTCTTTTTTTGGAGTTTGTGTCTTTCCTTTTGTGTGCGTTTTCTCATTTTCGTTTGCAAAGCAGCTCAGACTGGACACACCAATGAACATCCACTATGTTTGTTGGTTTTCTTGTGTCCTGTCATGGCATTTCAGAAATACCGTACAGAGAAGCTGACTCCCTTTGTTTAGAACGTTGTTTTCTACATAAAGGGTGTCAGGATGTTGTCCTAACATCTCGATTAATTTCATTCAAACGTGGAATTTGTCATCAGACGAACACATTACACGTGACGGTAAACATGGAAATTATTACGGACAACCTCAGCCCCTTCTTCATGAGACAACAGAGTGTCTTCAGTCAGAGGCATCTTCAGGACTGCTGTAACACAGTCCGCTACGCAGGACTGTATAATATTTTTGTTATGTACTCCATCAGCACAACTCTTTATAGAAACTTGGAGAATATGAGTTATGGCAACACTCCTTTTGGAATTGAAATGAATTGAAAACAAAAAAAGAAAAAAACGAAATCTACAAACCTACACAGACTGCCCAAGCACTGAGCATCTTCTTTATGGATATTTATGGTCTGCAAGCTCAGTGTCTTATTTTAGCTCTGGAAACAAATAAGTCCAAATAAAGAAAGAATTAAGTCTGGCTTGTTCAACCGAACCACATTTACACACAAACAACATCTGCATGTCGGCTTTTTCAGTATTCACTCCTCAAATGTAATTTTGTCTTGTGGAAGACAAAACAGTCTTTTTGTGAAGTGATATTAAGAGCTGGTTTATTCATGAATGAACTGTTTAAGGTCAGGCCGCTGCATTTCAATCAGATTAAAGTCCAGACTTTCACTAAACCAATTAAATGTTTTGTAATTTTTTAAAATGAGTTTTTCCCCTCTCTTTCTGAAGTTGTGTCTTAGCATCAAAACAGAAGAGTTGTGTGCTCCCACGCCATCCTTTCAGCCTGGATCTCAGACAAATTCCCAATTTCTCCTCGTTTTGCTTTCATTCAGCAGCTCAATCAAACGTTTGTCGAGCTTCACTCCACTCCTCCTTTGTGGCCCGGCAGAATTTACATAAGCAGCAGTTCAACCCTCGTTCTGGTCCGCCATCAAAACAGCCGCAGAGGCACCGACATACAGCCAGACACGTCCAAGTGGCGGGCGTCCGCCATGTTCAAGGCTGCATGTTGTGACTGCTTCCCGCTGCAGCCGGCTGTCAGGATTAGCAGTTGTGGTCGAAGCAGGACTCAAAATTGAGATGATTCATACAAATAAAATAGTCTGAGTAAGCAGCAGGGGGGCTGGAGTTTATTCACCGAATAAACTTTAACCAGAAATATGCCCTGACATTACTTATGCAATGAGACACATTAGGGTTGCTCTCCCCACCCCACCCTCTCTCTTTCAATTTTTCTTTTTTTCCCCCCTTTCCTCATCCCTTTCTTTCTTTCTGATCTGGACTCACACCCAGTCACAGTGGTCAGCGGTAACAGGATTATCCGGGGGGAGAGGGAGAGCGTGACGACGAGCCAGTTTGCCGCCAAGAGCCGTCATTATTGAAACACATTACGGACTCGGAACGAAGCTGCTGGAGCCAAGCTGCTGTCGACTTAATTACCGCCAGAGCAATTCGACTGTGGCACATTTTAATAATTCCTTCCCTCTCTCGCCCTCCTGTTTCCGCTCATCGCGTCGGGAGACGTTTGGAAACGGTTGCTCCATGTAGACTCCTTGATTTACTGCTCGGCTGTTAATTTTATTGGATCTTTTTTCTATTTTTGTGTTTCACATAGCAGAGATAAAGGTCCGAGTCCACAGTTCTGCTTGGTAGTTTACATATACATAGCAAATATATAGCTGAATTTTATATTAAATGTGGTCTTTTAACAATGTGTGTGGACTGAATTTTTTTTTAGGGTGCAGTGATTATGCAAACCTCCAAAACTTTCCTCCAGTTGGTTTTGCTGCTAATGGTTTTGGTGCTCAGGAGAAGGATATAGCAATCCTACAGACTCATCAAAACTATTTCTGGAATGAATAAAGCAGAATGTCATCAATGATGTGTCATGGCCGACCCATAATTTCAGCTTAAAAGCAGAGTCTGTGCCATGAAATCTTTGTGTGTTAAAATATGCTTTGACCCTATATTGTTTAGAGATATGATCAATTCAATTTAATGCACCTATTTGATTTTTGTTTTTAATTCAACTGAAGCTGTGTTTTTTAGAAACTATACTGCATCAATAAAGTCATGAATGAATATGACATTAATGCCCGTATTGACCTTAAAGGGACAGTATTATGGAAAATAGACCTGGAGTGTTGCCTTGATACTTTCATGAACTCTTGAGAAATGTTTTTTATCTCCCATGGCAACCATTCAGCTGTGTAAAACGTTTGGGGGAACCGAGCGCCGCCTTCGAGGACGAAGCTCCTCTGAACTGAACTGAGCTGCAGTTTCCGAGCTTCTGCTTCACAGAGCAGAGCCCCACGACTCCTGCACTCAGCTCCTTCAGACTAGCCAGAATCGACTAGCAAACATCGGATTGAACTGGGCATCATTGTAGGGGCTACTTCACAGTGCGACGCTGATAAAAACGTTAGATGTTTTAAAAACGAGCGATGTAGTGATGACTTCCTGAAGGGAGAGTGTCAGAATTTCTTAAAGAGACATAGGCCCAATTTCCAATTTCAAGGCGTTAAATTACAAAGTAAAATTTAAGTCATATTTGATATATACAGCATTTTTATAAAAACTGAAGGTAACATAGTTACTTCATTTTGCTATAAAATGCCACTTTGTGGCTGGAAAACACATAATACTGCCCATTGAAGTAAACCTGTGACCCAATTTTTTTTTTATTAACAGAGAAGTTAAACTAAAGTGCTTTTGTTGCAGGTAAATCAATTTTCCTTTACAGCACATGCACATTTTAAGACCCCTTGGAGACCTTCTGGAGCAGCCATTTTATCAAAGTACCTCTTTATTCAGGGAGATTATGCCTGCACATGATAATCTCTTATTGCCCCTTAACTACCTCTTAGATCAAATGTGATGACAGGCAAAGTGTCACGCTGGTGGCCCCACACAAACTTCCTTGAGGCCTTGACGCTACAAATTGACTCCATGAATAATTTATTGAGTCCTATTCTGCTCAGACAAAACACACTGCAACTGTCACGAGCGTCTGTGGCCAACTACTAACCAACAGGAGCTCCTGATCGGCTCTGTATCACATGATCCCCGGAGGTGAGAAGTCTCAGTGGTTTGAGCTTTGGTAGATAATGTTACCGGTTGGAAGGTCCTCAGAGAGCAGCGAGACGAGAGGCAAATGGATAAGGATGTAGGAGGAGGGGAAAGACTCAAAACGTGGCGGCGGCAGAGTCACGCGAGCAGGAATGCAAATGCCAGCTCTGTGCGGGAAAAGCACCAGGGGGTGTGAACACATCACAGGGCAGAATCACTACTTTCATCCACGAGGCTGAATCACACAAACACATGCAGGGAAGTTGTCGTGTTACAGTGGCTGAGCGCTTCTTTCTTTTCATCAAGTGGCGTCATCACACAGACCAGATATAGTTCATAATTAAAAACGTGCTTTGGAGTCTTTTTGGATATAACTTGAGTAAAGGGGCAGTATTAGGCATTTTCCAGGCACATAGTGCCATTTTATAGCACAATCAAGTAGGTGTAACTTGTTATATAAATTACGTATATGTGTATGTATATATTTTTAAGTCAATATGACTTACATTTTTTTTTGATTGTCATTTAACAACTTGAAATTGGGCATCTATCGCTTTAAAAACCCCTGCTGTTTCTGAAGCTCCGCCTTCAGGAAGTCATCACAACATGGCTCAACTATTAACCCTTTAACAACATTTTTACCAGAAGTAACTAATCGATTTTACATAATACTGTCTCTGCAAGCCCTGCAGTTTGCTTTCAAAATTATGTTTTTTAAATCCTCTTAAAACTGCTGGATAAAAAAAGCCCCCTGAAATATTAGTGTATGCCGTTTGGAGAACTCTATAAAGTAAACTCTATAAAGGTTTTGATTGAAATATCACTTTTCCAGGCTATAAAGTGGTAAAGTCATAAGCTTTGTTATCTTGCAACAAGAATTTTGTGCATGTGATTAAAGCATTTTAAAAATCAGACAGATCCAATCCATGTACAGAAATATATAAATGTATTCTTATCATGCAAGTAGATTTTCATATGATTCAAAATGCTGATTCAAAAGTGCATCAAAGTGTCAACAGTTTTACTTTGAAGTGCTCAGACTGGGTTGGAAAAAGTGATCTGTCACCTTGACAACTGGACAAAAGAGATTTAGATTAAAGTGAATGATCCAGCCTTTCATGGCTTTTATTAATTTAATCCCTGAAGAGTCATTTGCTGTGTCTCCATTGACCATATAATTACAAAAATTGGAACTACCAAAATAAATTTGTTTAATGGAAACACGGCAATTTTGAAAGAAGAAAGCTCCTGTTTTTTGACTAAATATATTCTCATAACGGTTTCCGGGCTGTGTTGAAAGCAGTGTGTTTTGCAACATGGCAATGGGAATATTTTTTCGCATCACACGAGTCACACGGTCAACAACCAGATGCTACTGCTAACAAAAAAAAAAGACGACAGGAAGTGGTAAGAGGATGATGGCGCGCCGTATTTTTAATGATTTTAATTGCATTTCTTGTGTAATAGAAACACAGCAATTGCAATATTTTTTTTTTTTTACATTAGCTTAAAAAAATGACAGATTTGCACACATTTGCAATGGAAACTAGTATCTGGTGGCTATCACCAATGGTCAACGTACAAGACGTGATACACGCTGGAAAGCAAATTTCCTGTCCATCTAAACAGTTTGAACTCAGCATTCAACACTCTTCTATTGAGATTAATTAAATTTGTATGGCTGAAGTTTGATGCAGTGAGAATTAAAAGCACTAGAAGCACAAACAGTGGATTCCCCCTCTTGCCTCCATAAGGCAGAGCAGCGGGTCACATATGGTAAGGTAGAGACTTACCTCATAGTAAGAGCATTTATCTACTTTAGAAGTCGTTCTGAATGAGATAAATGATAGCACCCGTGGTCTCCAAGGAAATTAAATAGATTATTTTCTTAGTACAGATGGCACAGGAGCTTCAACTTCTAATTGTGTATTCATGCATTCGCTGCTGGAGATTTATTTTCTTTGTGTCGTCTTTCCTTTTTTCTGTTTTTCATTTCTCTTGTTGTCATGGCTCCATCTCAGAGAGGCTAATGCATATCACAGCTTGTGCAACGACAGGCACTTTGAGCAAAGCCATAGCCTGCTGCAGAAGTTACAGCAGATGAACCCTGAATTGCGCAAATCCATTTCAAACGGACCTGAACCGAGTGCGGCTCTTTCTAGCAACATCTTATAAGATTCATTTAGGCTCCTGATATTCTCTATGCTAATATTCTAGTATCTGTATATATATATATACTATAATTATATTTGATTGTAGAGTTTGTAATGTCTTCCTGTTCGGGTCTCTGTGCCTTCTGCATGGCAGATAACAGAAAAGTTGCAAAAATCAACTGTTCAACTTTAAAGAACACAAATCCAGACATTTGGTCTTTTACAGATGTGAAACTGCGCAAATCTAACAGATTTTGTTGTGTTTTTGCAACAAAAAACACACAACCAAAGACCCCCTGGATCCCCATCATTTGCATTTTGTACATGATGACACTAGCTGTCATCATGTACAAAATGCAAATGAAGCCAAAATAGTATTAAATGTGTGGTACTGGTACTCTCTTTTATATCATGCCCTCCACTCCTCTAGGGAACTTGCATTTTTTTCCCACCTCCTGTTGAGAATCTGGTCAATTTAGTTATTTATCTGTAAAAGCGACTGTATAATTTTCTTGCACTGGCTTCCTGCACCCACACCTCCCCCCAAATAAACTCTCCACCATCAACTTTGGCAAGACCCATAACTCTACAACAGAAAGATTATTCACGTTTTGAAAGAAATATACCTGGAGGGACCCTCCCAGTAAATCCCCTCAACTCATCAGTGCATACAATGTCCACAGAAATTGTCAAAAAGTCAACATCTGCTTTTCAACATGAGTTTGCAAACCTTTATCATAATGAACAAATTTGATGTGAAAGAGCATCCTTTGAGCAGATCATATCAAGTTAACAATTTTTTTAAGGCAAACAGAACACATCATGTCAGCACAAACACAACCAATTAGCTTCCACGCATGGTGGTGGCAGGGGGATTTGGACTGTTTTTCATTAGCACTAACTAAACCTGGGCAACCAGTGAGAACCAGATCATGTTTATTACTTCCTCACATGTAAAACCCTAGAGCTGAAAGCAGGTGGTTGGTTGGATGGATCCTAACAGGGATCTGTCTGACTTGTTTATTTGATTTTTGTTTAATAGAATGAAAAAGGATTTCACCATGAAGTGTAAGCGAGTACATTTTGACTATACCTACAACAAATATGAAAAATAAACTACCGAAAACACGAACCTAAAATATTTCCATTTCAACAGTCTGACCTGAACTATGAACTAATTCTTCTGGTGGGTCTCACACGTCCCCAGGGAGAAGCAACAACCCAGAAGACAGTCATGTGTTAACTAGACCCAGTGGAGCAATAACTGCATAATTACACAACAGCCAAGGACAGACTCACAAACACACATGGGTGCGTTGGGAGAAATGCAATAACATGTGCATATAAAATGCAACACATACAAGTGAAGAATCACATGCGAAGAAGAAGCTCACAGAGGGAAAAACTGCAGACATTAGAACTTAAATAAGGCACGTTGGCTACATGTTCTGTAAAATCAGAGCGGAGCTGTAATCAAGGTTAAATTGAAATGATACAGAAAAATAAACGGCTATTTTGAGCAGGTCTTCTTTTACATGAATAATTCAGATTCAACTGTTGTCTGTTTTTGGTACCCGGCGCGTATTCGGCCTGCTGAAATGTGTCGTTTATGTCATTCAATTAGATCCCGTTGAGTTGGCTGGAGGTTTGTTCTCAGCGGCTTTTTCACTTCTGACATTCGTTAACCAGCCTCCCGCTCAGCCGGCTGGGCTTCAGCTGATGTGCCCTCTGCATTTTGGTGAAACGTACAACGGCAACGATAAAACCTGTGGCCACTTAATGTTAGCATTTCGAAAAGTGAGCGTATGCCGTTCATGCTGTGATTATAGCGTTTCCACAAAACAAATAACGGCAGTTACAGTTTGAACGTCATCACGAAAAAAATGCAGCTACATCATTAGGTAGTTCTTCTTTTGCTTCGATCCTGCAGTTTACGCTAAACACGAGCAGGAAAAAAGATTCCTCTCCAAATTCATATGAGTCTAATGTCAAATATTTATCTAAGCCAACTGAAAGATTGGAGATTACACACCTAAAAACTGCACTTTGTCCAGGACTACACTGTCTACATGACATGTCAAACCAAATAAAACCAATTGAATGAGTCAAGCTTTCCCAAAGTGAGCACTAAAACCAGCAGAACGAGTCATTAGGACCGTTTGAGGAGCCTAAGCAATGGCAAACATGACATTTCATTTTGATTCATTTCAACCATTTTACAAATGACAATCACTTAAAATAAAACTAAAATCTTCCAACATTTCACTCAATATTTCCGCCACATCCAAAGCCGCTGGTTTGAGGAGACAGAACAACATTTTCTCAGCCAATTAATTCGTTTCCCCTTTTTAACAAATTCGTCTTACTGACCTCGTGTCCACACATTTTGCAGATTGTATTTTAAATTTTAAAAACATGTTGGTGAATATATCTACATCCTTTTGTCCCTTTTGTTGTATCAGCATCTCAATTTTCCAGCTCTGCTAAGGATTCTCTTCAACACTTAGCCTCCATGCCGTCTTTGAAGTCGGCTTCAAAGATCCCCGTCTCTTACCACAGAACATGTTTCTCCATGTGTGAGAAAAACATCAATAAGACCCCAGCCTCTTCTAGCATGATTTGATAGCGACGTTATTGAATAAGCTGAGTTGAAGAATTTCTAATTGGTTTTGTTAAAAAAAGAAAAAAAGAAAAGAAAAAAATCATTTCCATTCGATTAGTTCAGCTCTCGCGTTTTTCTGCCACACACTCTTTGCATAATGATTGGATGCACGCTTGAGAAATAAGTGTGTGTGTGTAAGTGTGCGTGTGTCTTCAGCGGCTGGGAGCAATATTTGCACTTATTTGTGTGAATTTCATAGTCTCTGTTTTTTTATTGTTTGGTTCTGTGTTGATTTAGTTTTCTGTTTGTCTGCCAGACAGAGTCGTGAAATCTGTTTGAGATCTGAAACGCGGACCAGTGAGAAACCCATTCATGTTTAATACCATCCACAGTTGTTCGTTTGTAACAGCGAAGAGGAATGTGTGTCAGGCTGGAAGAATGTCCTGCCATCACTTAACACAAATTGTTGCACACACAAGCACAGCTGAAATATCATGAAAAAGTTCATGACAGACCTAAAGAGCCTTTTTCTTGTCATTTGGATTTTTATGAATTGCCCCCAAAAATTCTGTGTCTCAGGAAATTTGAATATTGTAAAATATCTACACATTAGAGGCTTCTGATGTTGCACTTTATTCAGCTAATTATCTGAAACAGCCTCTAATTGGTCTGCTAGTCTGGGTCAGTGGGCTGTACAACCATGGGGAAGACTGCTGACTCCACAGATGTCTGTAGCTGCGTTTCCGTTACAAATGTGCGCAAAACTTTCTCAATATTCTGCCTAAGTAAACAAAAGAAGACAAGACATGCGATTAAAATCATGTGAATACACTTGTTCATGTGATAAGTCATTAAAAAACAAGACTTCCTGTTGTCTTCTTTCTCGTTTCCACCAGTAGTAACATCCAGCTGTTGATCACAACTCATGTGATGTGAAAGAAGTGTTTCCTTTGCAGTTTTGCAAAATACACTTATTTTGATATAGTCGAAACACCACCTGTAGTCCTCGCGCCAAAGCTTGATATCGAAAAACAAGAGTTTTTCTTCTAAATTGGAGTTGAGTGAAGGAATCGGTGTCCCATCAGCAGGGATAATAGCAACCCTGGAGTCAAGCAAATCCTTTCAAAAAATGTGGGTGAGCTTCACAAGGACCAGATTGACAACAGAGTCAGAGACAACACACCCAAACAAATCCTACACTTTGGCTACAAAAGCTGTATTACTGATCAAGTCACTCCTGAACCAGAAACAATGTCAGAATTGCCAAACCCGGTTTAAAGGGTTGCTCAGTGGTCCAGATGACAGGAAATTTAGTATTGTCATTTGGAAATCAATGTCCTACAATCTGGAGGAAGAGCGGAGAGGCGTAGGATCGACTTTTACTTTAAGTCCATCTTGGTTACCTTTGACAGAAGACAGATATGTTACGCCAACAAGAGGTCAAAACTGAACCGAAACCTGATTTCAGCAATTCAAAAATCACATTGACTCTATTTAATCAGGTGAACAGATGTGTGCTGGTGTAGCTCTGCGGCTGCACAAGGCAGTTTCCTATTACTCCCATTCGGTATGAGAGGTTGACCTGTCAGTCTGCTGTATGATGTCTTAGGACTGGTGGACAATGCATGCAGCCTCTACAGAACTGCCTGCATCGACTTGTGTCACTTATCCCAGCGGAACAAGAGTGATGGGAAACTAATTGACAGCTGTGCTTCAAAATAGCTTTAGCGTGTAGCGAGAGGCGAAGGAGGAGTCTGTCACCTTTAAATAATGCAAGGATAAGAGCAGGAACTCAGAAAAAACAAGCACATTGAAGCCATGCATTTTAATCACTGACGGATGGTTTGTTCGGAAAAGAAACTTTCGCCAGCTGCAGTTTGGGAAAGGCCTGAACGGCAGCCCGACGATGGGGGCGAACATGTTGTGCCAGATCAATTCTGAGACTGATAGGTGCTCCCTGTGTGCACCGAGTCTCTGTTTGAGCCTCCATGCTGTGAGACCTGTCATCTCCCGGGCTTCCTCTGACTTGCCTCAGGAAATTAAAAACAAGCAGACAGGTAGATGGATGGCCCTGCTAGCTTTCCTGCGAGCGCTCCAGTAGAGCAGTAGGAGAAAATAAATTACTGTGAGATGATCACCTGCGGCTGGATGCTGTTTAATCTGAAACAAAGCTCAAGTTATATATTGTCAAAAGGATATGTTGTACGGCAGAATGCAAATGAATTCTGTTCGAAAAGTTCCTATTTATCAATGGAGGGATTTTATTTGCCTGTAACTTATTTAGACTTTGCAAGCTTTATTAGATTAAGAGTAGCAAAAAACAAAACTAATTGCAACAATTGTCATTCAACATTTCGTAAACTTTCCTACGTCGTATTTTGGCTGTCTAAATTTTGAAAAATGAATGGTTTCCTAACAATAAATAAATCCCTGGACCGTGTGGCATGGATCTGTATACCGCACCACGGTGCTTTTTAGTGGGTTTTCATACCCGATAGCCGGGTTGACTCGATTTGATTGGGGACCAAAATTCCAACATTTGCTACATTTTGAGTTTGCGCGGTTTGCGTTCACGTTGTATCAAATGATCCAAACCCACTGAAAAGCCTGTTCACCTCCTCACCTGTGGAGGCACTGCACCAAAACCTACTGAAGACAACGCAAAAACCTCAGAAGAAGACAATGTAAACAAAAATGGATTAGCATCAGATTTTAGCAGTGGTAGGATTTCTCTTTTGTCTTTGGCAAAGTCCACAAGAAATTTCTCCTGCTGGAGTTAGAGTTGTTTTGGCTGTATTTACCCAGAATGCCCTGCGCTGTTGACTGCTTCCTGCTTTTTCAAATGGAGTGGACAAATTTTTTTTCATCATTCCAAAACTGAGTGTACGCAAAAACTGGAAATCTACCAAATCGTGGCTATCCGACTAACACAGCACATCCCTATTGCCACTGTAAAGCATAACAGTGACAACATCATGCTGTGGGATGAGAGTTTTTACTGTCAGCTTCATTTGCATTGCACTGTATGACAATAGGTGTTGGACAAAGATGCCTAGAGTAAGCAATACAGATGGAAAAGAGTAAACAGGAAAGTATTAAAAGCTTAAAAAATACATTAAAAACAAACAAAAGGCTTCGGAACAAAATCCTGTTAAAAAGGCAGCGAGTGGCGGTGGGTCTTTAAGAGTTTCCTGAAATAATCAATGCTCTTGTTCCAGAGGACAGGGGCAGCTACTGCAAGTGCACCGTTACCTCTGCTTTTCATTTTTGGTTATTTGACCTCTGGAGTCCCAAATGGAGTGTGGATTTGTCAAAGGTCCTGGAAAGAGGACATTGCCAGACAATGCTGAGCTTTAAACACCAACAACAAAACCTTGAAATCAATCCTGTATTGGACAGGAAGCCAATAGCCCAAAGCCAGGGGTTGTAATAATCCCCCCCAGTTCTGAATGAAAATTGTTTGGAGCGCTGATCCGTTTGTTGAATTAAAGGGAAGAGCTTTTAACAGTGGGTGAACTGAAGGGAGCAGGAGGCCCAACAGTACAGCTTTACTTCCAAATAAGATGACATCTGATGGAGAAGATTTTAGTTTCTCAAGGTTTTAATGTCATTTAGATAGTCCAACAGAAGTTTCAGTGATTCACTTGTTCTTCCTTTTAATGCAACGTAAATGGAACGTCTTTCTGAGGACATAACCTAATTGTAGCATGCAGAAAGAGAAAATGAGAGGTCACAGAATAGAGGAATATTAATGGTGAATCAGGCAAATGCAGGGCAGTTCAGGGAAAAAAGAAAAACTTGTTGAAGGCTGCGAGTCTGGGAAAATGCAGCCTGATCTGCAATAAATCCCAACAGACAAACAAACACTTCCATTGAATTAAATGTTTGTGGATTTTAACTGGCCTGGGATAAGCTACAGGGGGTGTCCAAACTTTGTGCACAGAGGGCCAAAATCCCAGAGTTGAAAGAATCGAGGGGCCAAAATGTTACCCCCTCCCAATTAAGAACGTAAAACTATTATTGTGAATTCTTTCTCTTTCACCTGCGCAACAATAAATGAGTCATATAATATTTTATGTTTCCCTTAGTATTTACAGTTACTTAACTTTTTGGCTGACTACTTTCTATTATGTTGGTCTATAAACCATTTGCTGATTTAGCTAAGTATAATGGATGGATGTGCCCAAGTCTGCTTGAGTAAAGAAAACTAAACAAAACTAGATATTAGTGGCATGACTTACTACAGTATTAAAGAGAAATAAAACCCCCCAAAAAAGTTAAGTTCTTTGTGTGTACTTAACATTTTCCGCTTGAGATATAAACTTCACAAATAAAAAAAAAAAAAAAAAAAAAGAGTCAACGTCGACTTTGTTTGCCGGAGAGCCAAATGAATGAAGGCACTCAATTTTTTTTCTCCCAATTGTTTTAACACTTAACATGTTATTGTGCCTCATTATGTGTGCTTGTGGAGGGAGGGAGGAGGCTCCGTCTCGGCGTTGCATCTGTCCCATCAATTGTCTTATGAAAGGATAAAACAGCAGAAGCGTTGGGTGCTGGTGAGTTTCGTCATTCACTCCTTTGTTTATTTCCGGTGCTCCAGGGAAAACAGAGCAGTATCCATGCAGTTCAATGTGAAGGGCAGCAGCTGAGGTTTTCAGAAAAAAAAGAAAAGCTGCCTACATATTATTGTTATTACACTGTTTGATGAAAAGGGTTCTCGTGTTTTTTAAACTGCGTGCAGCTGAATCAGGTGCTTTACAGAACAAAGACAGCAAAAAGATAAAAGCCCCCATTATTTCTCCCTTTTAATTACATAATTATCCTTTGTTTGGATGACCGACATCCGCGGCGCGGCGCCGCAGTCACACAAAAACAGAGGAGTACCTGACTGAGTTACTTTGATGAGGAAAAAGTGCTGTCAAAGAACGAGCTTTGATGTGTCACTTTTTCTGCCTCCACAACGAATTAAGAAGAGAATCACTGCTAAATCTGTTCCTGTCTAACAATACCAAAAAATAGGGAGCAGGAAAAATTACTTTTAATTCTTATGCATTAGAATTAGATGACAAAAAAACTGAAAACAAAATAGAGTGGGGAATTTCTTTAAAAAGCACTTTTGTCCAGATTTTGCTTTTTCATGCTCCGGTATGCATTTCGATGCAACTGTTTGGCATTCTTGCTGTGCGACTCTAAACACAAGAGTATATTAGCCACAGTACTTTTGAAATAAAACTCGGTTATTGCAGAGAAAAGCACGAGGCGAGAGGTCATTCTTGTTTTGTTTTGCTGTTTCAGCCACTGAAATGTCAGTTTCACCTCCATTAACTGGAAAGATGCAGGATGTTTTTTTCCCCCCTCCATTACTTTTTGGAAGCAATTCAGACAGATAATATTGTGTTTGATGCACATTGCCATTACCAAAGGAGGAAAAACTCAAAGTCGACGCTACACTGACAGACAATTTTTAAGTGTGTTTTCAGTACATCGACTACAGTTAAAATATTTACTGCTTAGATTTAAGAACTAGAAAGAAAGACTAGAATATATATATTTTTTGCTTTATGCCCAATATGCTAAAATACTCAATGAGCTTGTACCGTTTCTAAATCATTTAAATTCAAGTTGGTTGAACAAATTTGTTTTAATGATGAGAGCTAAAAACACCACAGAAGATCTAATTAAAATTCACTGATGCAAGAGCAAAAACACACACAAAAAAATGTAATGTTTGGTTTGACTTTGACTCATTCTGATGCATTCAATGTGGAAGTATATCCCTGTTCCTCTTTAATGATCATGAACAACACTGTCAGGATCCTGTCCTGTTTTCATTATTTATCCATCAGGCCACTGCCGGACTCTTAACTGCTATTTGATCCGCCACTCACCTCACAAATCACCACACTGATGTCAACAGTGAGACTATCAACAAAGGGGATATTAGTTGATGTATTTTTAAAATGAATCAAGGTGGAAACTAATGATGAATCAGTCCATTGAGGGGAAAAAAAAGTCAGTTTATTCAGTGGAAAGTTATCTGGACAGTTTCCTCTCATGGTGTGAAACCAGCCAAATATGTCTAAACCATCACATTTTGAACACATCTCAGTACACTTTCTCTTTTTTTATATACTATTTGGTTGTTTCTAAACCAGTGATCTCAAATTTTCTCTGACAATAAAAAGTTAGAATATGGCACTGCCCTCCATTTGCTCCATTTTCTCCTAAACTCCTCTGGATTTGAGGGGGTTTTATGTTCTGGATTTCCTTGGGCTTTTAAACGCTTATTTAACGGCTCCAAAGCGGAAATAACTTTCCCCCCCTCTTTTTTTATTCCATGTTGATGCATCACATCAATTGTTCGAAAGTGAAGAAGGTACCAGCAGAAATCATTACAGCTGCATTTGTAGACCAAAATGGAGTCGATCAGCATGATACAAAAATGGAAACATACCAGAGTGACTTCAAACGGCTGCAACAAGTGCAGCGATTTTTGCAAAATTGACATTATTTTTGGAGCTGATGGTGACGTGCTTGAACAGGAATCAGTCAATAACCCTCAGGTCTTATCAACAAAGTGAATAGAGTTCATTTGAGTATGACTTAAACTGTTTCAAAAGCTTGTTAGGAGGCACAATAAGTACTTTGAAAAGACAATGAAATAGCCCTTAACACACAGCAAGACCTACAGTGGAACGGGCCACAGCATGTTCATGTGTTGGGATGGATTAGTCATTGTTCAGACCAAAATCCAACTGAGAGTCTGTTGAAAATGGACATTCAGATGAATGTCCAAAACTTCATCCAGTCTGATAGAGGATGATCTATTTTGCAAAGAAGAAGGTTTTACTGTTTGAAACTTACCCCAAAATACTTGCAGCAGTGCTGTCTGTGTACTAATTAGGTCACTTATGAAGGAAACTCATGATGGCTGTTTTTAGCTGTTTGTGTGAGAGTAAGAGTGGTTGAATGCAAATCTAACACAACACTGTCTCGCAATGGATTTTTTTTTTTTTTTTGGAAAATAGTTTGAAAGCTGTGTTTCATACTCCTTGGACTTCACAATAATGCACTAATTTGGGTTTCTCAAAAGAAATCCGACTCCACAATGTTTTGTGGTTGTAAAGTGACCAAATGTGAAAAAGTGCAAGAGGAATTCAGTACTTTTGCAAAACTGAAGCTCCTGTTTAAAAAAAAAATACAATGATTTATTACAAACAATAAAGGCTCCCCCTCCTCCCAAAAGAGTTATGTTAAAATGATTTAGAAAATAGCAACATGTGGCCTTGGTGTCTAAGGAGAATGCAGCCAAAAGAAACTAAGAGGGTTTGGAAATGCTTGAATAAAAGAACATCTGGAGGGCAAGCCTCAAATTTACAGAAGACAAGTCAGCATATGATGCTGGATTGTGTCCTAGTGGCAGGGGTATTATTCTTCTTCTTAGTCAAAAATATGCAAGTCTCTTGTACAGGGTTTGTTAAAAAAAAAAAAAAAAAAGAAGATCTTTGCTTTTGTCCTCATTGTCTGTACCAGTGTCTCAGCAGGCTGACTGTGGGAATAAATGGCCTTGTTTTTATTTCACCCTTTGTTATTCTGTCTATTGGCCGTCTTTGTGCTTCCCTTCAGTTCTGTCCTGGATTCCTCCTATACCTCTGTAAGACCTGGCTGTGGAGAAAATATGACAAATAAATGTATTCTCCAGCTCGAGGTTTTTGTATGGGCCCTTTGATGTGGAAATGAAAGTGCACACTTTTAGGTTTTAAGGAGATTTTAGGACAAAACAAGAAGGAGGATTGCAACACAGGGCACAGTTTGGAAAAATAATTCTGTATCTGTTCTAACATGGAGAATAAAATAGAAAGGATGTTCAAGGGTTATTTTGCAAAGTCAAATCCGGCACAAAAACTAAGTATTTATGCTTGAATAACAGAATTTGCAAAAGGCATTTAGATGGAATAACTGGACAAGAACCGTAATTCTGCCATTTTTCATGTGGACTTTCAAGGAAAGACGGGCTGCACAGTGGCGCAGTTGGTAGCACTGTTGCCTTGCAGCAAGAGGGTCCTGGGTTCGATTCCCGGGTTCGATTCCCGGCCCGGGGTCTTTCTGCACGGAGTTTGCATGTTCTGCCTGTGCATGCATGGGTTCTCTCCGGGTACTCCGGCTTCCTCCCACAGTCCAAAAACATGACTGTCAGGTTAATTGGTCTCTCTAAATTCTCCCTTGGTGTGTGCGTGTGTGTGCATGGTTGTTGGTCCTGTTTGTCTCTGTGTTGCCCTGCGACAGACTGGTGACCTCTCCAGGATGAACCCGCCTCTCGCCCAGAAAGTAGCTGGAGATAGAAACCAGCACCTCCTGACTCCACTAGGGACAAGGGTGTTAGAAAATGGATGGATGGATTTCAAGGAAAGACGTTCGTTTAATACAATTTGTAATAAGGCTGTGACATAAAATGTGGAAAACGTGAAGCACTGTGAATACTTTCTGGATGCACCGAGTATGACAGTGATTATTATTATTATTTTTTCTCACATATTTCCTGTTTTTCCCCCTCCCTGCCAGATAATCTGGATCTTTCTTTTCCGTGTCCCGTCTCATTTACACGGGAGAACCACGAGAGGAGCAGCAGCTGTTTACCTCATTGTCATCCGTGTCTATTGTTTCGGGAAAAAAAAAACAAAAGAAAAAACGACCACCTGCCAGCTAGAAAGGAGCAGTGGAAAGCTATGTATAGAGCGACTCATAATTGCCACTTGGGGGCTGGTAAATAGCAACGTGCTGTTTCAGAGGCTCAGCCCTGCACACTGTAATAAGCCACAGTGTAGCTTCCACTTTTCATTAGAGAAGGTCAGAGCTAATTTAGGACGTTTTGCTTAGAGATGGAGAAGAGGGAGGATAGGATAGCGACACGATGGCAGGAGGCATTCAGTTTGATTGCAGATGGCGTTTGAGTACACTTTTTCTTTCTTTTTTTTTTTTTAAATAATGCAGCAGGTAAGCAAAACATGGCTGCCAACACACATTCATGCTTGGTTCTCCCAAAACCGCCCCAGGCAGCTGTTGTCGGTAACCTGTGCCGGAGTAATCCATCCCCCGATGACACAAGGCACAAAGCAATTTACACTCATCAGTGACAAGTGTGGCGCATTAGAATGATTTAGTATGTGAACATGTATTACAGCCTTAAGCTCGTAATATAGTGGAGACAAACTGCTGTTGAACAGGTCTGGGTGTGATCTCTGAGACTTGCAAATGTTTGGTTAATTACATGGCCTGCTAGTTAGGGAAGCTGGTAGAGGAAACTATGGGAGGTGATGGTAAGAAAGCAGAGTTTTGTGTGATTTTTATTTATTTATTTATTGGTTTCATAATCCAAAATTTTTGAAACCTGCTTGGAAAAAAATCAGCGGCATGAAAATGTAATTAGTGGGAGGCGTCGTCGCTCATCGCCACCTGCGAAACCCATCTGGTGCCTTTGTTAGAGTGGAATTGATTTTCCAAAGAATTGGGATGCGTCTGAAACACATCCGACATTCAGAAATAAAATTAAAAGAAAAGAAAAAACCTGTGAAACTGATCATCTGTGGAGCTACTATTCCACTGCAGATTTCTGACACTGCAGTTGTGTGACTGTCACCCAACTCCGTACGCGTCTGTAATCGTCAAATATAAATTTGTTGGGTTTTGTTCCACGGGGTTACATTTTCCAAAAAAAAATAAAAAATCAATCATTCCAAATTTACTTGAAATGTGTGCTGTTCTTTGTTCAAACTGTTTGTGGACAACGGAAGGAAAATGTAAACATTTACAGAGCTAAATGTTTAAGTTTAGCACATTTTTTAGTACGGAAAGTCAACAAAAAGCGGCGTTGGTAAGGAATGATGGGACAGAACAGAAACAACACAGGCACCAAAGAGAAACGCCTTCAAAAACTATCACTGCGAGTGAGTCGTCCATTCTTTATATGCATTTTCAGATATTTTTCCTCAATTCAGAACTTTACTGTTTGAAGTGATATTAAACTCTGTGGAGAATCTATAAACCCCTCACAAAGTCATTTTTATAACTGCCTCCGGGAAGAACCAATAAAGAGAGATGAAACTGTAAAGATAAATGCCAAGTGAAGCAACCGGCATGAAGAAAAACACAGCAGAGAACGCACACACACCTTTGATACGCGAGATGGAGATGAAGTGGAGAAAAGAAGTGGGAGAACATTGAACATGTTAACTTGGACTTCCAAACAAAAAAAAAATAATTTCTTAAATTTCTACTTTCTCTGCCGTAGTTGGAAGATGTCTTCACATAAAGACAAAGCGTACACTACAACATACAACAACAAATCTACCAGACATCACCGCTCACCTGAACCAAATTTGGGTTTTTTTATAGAAAAGGAAAAGAGAGTTTCAGAAAGAGCAGGAGTTTTTAAAGAGACAGAGACCTAATTTCAAGGCGTTAAATCAGGAAGTAAAATTTTTTTTGAGTCTTTTTATCTTTAGAACAACTGAAGGTGCTACAGTTACTTGATTGTAGTATAAAATGTAATTATATTCCTGGAAAAGACATAACACCGACCCTTGAAGAGATTGTGGTCCTAGATGCATTGATGAGATCTGGAAACAGCCTGGTAATCTTTAGGCTTTTAGAATTGGATGAAGTTAATATTGCAATGTGTTGTACAGAAATAATTTTTCAAAAACTTGTCCAATATAAAAAACCTGTACAACCTTGGCTTCCAAACAACATTTTTGTCTTTTTTCTTTCTTGTTGGCAGCAGAAGAAAATGCTTGGAAGAAGCAGGAACCTTGACACTTAGTTGTACACTAAATTGTTTATGGAATGTCTCTTAAATTTTTCATTTGACCAACTCGCACCCCTGAGTTTCTGCTCCTCCTGAAAGATGAGGCGTACTTTTGAACTGAGAAAACTCTGCCTCTTTTCTGATCCCCTCCTCTTCCTCATTTGTCAAGCTCTTGGGGATCTGTGTCAGTGTTGCTCTACGTCTCCTCGTCTCTTGGTTTCCTTTCTTATTCTCTTCAGACGTGAACATAAAGACGATGCGGTCACAAAGCAACAATAATTTTAATTGACTTACCCTCCCGTTTAGTTTCATTTAGCCTCAAATTGGCAAAAAAGAAAACAAAACACACAACTCTATTAGAAGTGCTTGTTTAACACTTTCACACAGTCCCAGTAGCTGGCAATCTTTGTTTCCTCTCTTTCGGTGTTGGTGAAGGAGAATAAAAGAAACTTTAGAAATTTTTCACGTTTGCAAAAGCAACATTCAGTGGGTTTAATGTGAAAGACGAACAAAAGCTAATACATAATAAAGTAAAAGTAAGTTATTTCTGTTCCTTTTTTAAAATTTTACTAATAAAAATCTAGAATGAGTGCTATGTTTTAATATTTAGCCATTTTTACATCAACATAGAGTATGTGGCCTTCAGTCCGCACATTTAGAAGCATAATATTTCGCTTAATAGGTGATATTTTCTAGGTACACAGTGATATTTTATAGCATAATCAAGTAACTATGTAACCTTCAGTTGTTATTAAAATGTTGTATATATCAAACGTAGCCAATTTGACGTCTTGAAATTAGCCTATGTCTCTTTAAGAGGCTCCTACTCTGGCGCTCGGCATTCAGCACATCATCACAACAATGCCTTTCCATTATGCTGTTTACAATCGTGCTCAGGAATGTTGGACCATGAAGGAGCTTGTAAACACTCAGCAGATACGCAGTTCTACCGGGTGTTTGCTAATTGCTGTTGGCTAGTCTGAAGGAGCTATGTGGGGAGGGCTGCTCTTAGAGGCGGAAGGTAATGCTAGAACATTATGCTAAAAAAACAACAAAATTAGGCCTATTCCAGAAACATGGCTTCTTTTGTTTGTAGCAAAAATAAAAAATAAATAAAGCTTTTATTACACCATAAACTTTTATTCCCGTTTACTTTTTCTAAAAAAGGGAAATCTAAAAATCACTGCAGCTCTAGTTTTGCGATGCGAGTTTGGCCGTGTCCTCGTGACCTTGACCCTAAAAGGAGTAAGTGGCTGCACAACGTTTCTTATCCAGCATTTCACCTTTCGACGTGATGGTAAAAACATGCCGTCTCGAGTCAGTTGCGACAAAATGGTGGCGTGTTCGAGCAGCTAAAGCTTCTTCTTACATCTTATTTTATTGATCAGTCATTACTAAACTCTTCCTTTCATGGACTGTGGATGACAGGCTCTGGAAAAATGTGATGCTTTACTTATGATGCAGCTGCGCAGAGAAGCCGCTTCACCCCTAAAACCATATCTGTGTCAGGGCGTCCTAACAGCTCTTTCATCTCGGAGCCAAAAACGTCGCTCGGTTGTTGGGTGCACACAACTACCCAACAATCTGTTTGCTTCCAAATACGTTTAAGAAACTAAAGAGACGTTGTTAAGAACACGTCTATTACGGCAATCACATGTTCCATAATGCACAGCTAATGTACGAGACAAGTCGCAACCTGCTTTGGTTGTGCTTTCAAATGCACATTTTTATTGGCGCTCCATGAGGTTCACACGATCATTTGCAGAGTCTGTAATGGTTCAGTAATCCATTTGCTTTTCATGTCGAGTTTGCTCCTGTTCACATCCACACTGAGTTTATAGAAGTGCAGATTAACAAGACTCTCCATGGGTTTCCCCCCCCAGAGACGCTAAACTAACTCTGCCTCTGAAATGCTTTAATGCTTCACAGGTTTGGTAGTAATAACCTATGTGAAAGTAGAAACGCAGCACACAGACGCTGTCCTACCGGTGTAAACCTCCGAAGGATTCGACGCTTCAGAACTAAACACAGAACATTAATAAAGTTGACGCAAAGTAACGATGTCAAGCAAGTTGGTCAGACAAAATTGGCAAACATTATGTTGCTGCTGCTTGCATTTTTCTTGCAAAAGCTGCCAAAATACATTCATTTTTAGTGCTATTTATGTGTTTTGTTACATATAGTCACATTTTATTTTTCATTCAACCAAAAGATTTGTCACAGGAAATCTCCCAGAGGATAAGGTAATAAAAAAAAAGAAATAAATTTTTTTACTTTTTTTTTTTTTTTTAAATTTCAACAATAAATAATGTATTCCCAGAAAAACCCTTTAATGGCTTTAGTCATAAAACATTTCCTACAAATGCCTGAAAAGTTTCTAACATGTTTCCACTGGCATTATTGACAATTTATTCATTTGCAAATATAAATATGGTATTTGAACACGTTCACATCCCGTCCAATAAAATGAAATTGACACGGACATTTAATTGGATTATGGCATGTAGTCATTTTGGAATCATTTCAATAAGCTTCTGCAATTTCACCATATTTATTTCCATCCAGAGTTGTGTTGATTTTATTGCCAAAATCTTGTAGAGATGATCAGAGAGTTTATTGCAGAAATTTTCTCCAGTATATTGTAAAAATTCTTACTGTGGTTATGTAACTTTTATAAAGAATATGTTTTTTTTCACGTTTGTTAAAACTGTCCTGACAGCATAAGACGGACAATCTGTGAAAAGATCGATCTCCTCCACCTCCTCCTTGAGCTACTATCGCCATCTGAAGAACTGCTCCAATCAGGGCCAGGAGGAGGGTCTTAATGCTGCCAATCAACCTCATCTACTCGCTGCTAATTGTGCTAATGACCAAGAAACAACTTATTGTGGTTGTTTGAATCACTTCTGATTTTTTTCTTTTTTTTTTGAGGCAGAATGGAGCAACAAATGCCGTTTCATTGCTCTTTTGCAGTCTGTTTATTTCCTGCATGATTGTGGATGTAATGACGGCTCAATTTGTGCCAGACATTTAGTAAGTACCCCTTCTGCCATCTCTCGCCGTCGTGTGCGCATTCCGAGTCCAACGGTGAAGCCTTGTACCAACTCCCAGCTTGCGCTTTAGTGGGTGGTGAGAATCAAAGAGTAAATATTGATCTGTGTGTGTGGGGTTGTCCGTCTGTTCTGCTCAGAGTGCGCAACACAGTCCAACATGGGCCAGACGGATTCTTTGAACAGACAAGACCGCTGTTCTGTAAAGGTACAGGCATGGCTAAAGGTAATGTACCACCCGGTTAGGGATGGTAAATAATACATTTTGTCCTTAAAAATTAGAGTTTGCAACAGGAATGAAAACCTTAAAGTGGAAGGACCATCAGCAATGAGTTAGTGGTTGAACGCCCCCCAATAATTACTGAGTTACAGTAGCCTTTATGGACATATTGAAACATGCCAGCCGAAGATTACTACCATTGGTTTTAGCCATCAAGTTAAGCCATCAAGTCAAATAATGCACTAAATTTTAAATTTATGTGTCTTATATTAAAGAAAAAAGGTTTTCATTATTTTGGTATTAATTGTCAACACTATGACAGTTAGAAGCCAAGATCCAAGTGCATCAAAATTTTCCATTAAAATATAGCAAGGCAGAGGGAAGTAGATCAGTTATGCTAGCTTGACTTTGACAACCTTAACATGTAGACGTGCCGTGGAAGTCGATGTGTTTGGGTTCAGTAAAAAAATGTCTAAGTCGACCCACACGCCAACTCTGACAGATCATCAGTAGAGCAGGTGCTTAAATAAGCTGCTCAACCATCGCTGTGTTCAGATCATTTATTAATTGCAAAAATAAATATCAAGTCTGAAAACATAAAACTGCGACAGACTGAATGTTCTGTTCTTGAGTTGGAAATGTTTGCATACTTTGTCGTGTTGAATCCTGATGCACCAGGAAACAATCCGTCCCCTAGTGGAGCTGTTGCCAGTCAGCTGCTATGGCAACAGGTCTGTGTTGAACATAGAAAGCGAGAACGTTTTGTTTTCACCGTTTTGTTCTGCATCATTTTTCCATATGCTGTGGCGTACTACACCAAAGTAATATTACCCACATGTCCCGGTTTTATTGATTTGTTCTACAGCGGCAGCGCGGCTATGGATGACAAGTAAAAGGATCATCTTTCTTGTTCTCCAGGGTTGTGTGCGAGCGTGAAATTTCCATATATAACCAATAACATTCAATATGTCTGTAGCAGCTCGAGTCAGGTCACGTTTTTGAAATAAAACCTTGTTTTAGACCACTAATTTGCAATGGTCCGTCACATAAAATCCAGACAAAATACAAGTGTGTGGGTGTAACATGAGAAAATGCAAAAATTCAAATGTCACTATTCAAGAAATACCTTCCACCTAACAAAGCCATGCTTCCAGCTGACTCATTAAACTTGCCAGTCGCAGCCTGCACAGTCTCCACTCTGATTGCTATGGAAACACGTCTTACCTGGCTGTCGGACTTTACAGAACAGCTTTGCAAGCAACCATACAAGTTTTCCTACACAGTAAATTTCGCAGTGTTAAATATGTGTTGTTAAAATTCATTGACTCTTTCAGAGTTAATACAACAACAGATTGAGTATAATGCCACCTAGTGTTGGTGTTAATTTCCAGAGTGAATAGACGTCGTGTCAATTTGACTCTGTCAAGCTCCGCCCACCTCCTCCTCTCAAACCAACAAGTCTAACCGTTGCATGGACGCCATTTTTCTCCTGCTTGAACG